>QYAP01000181.1:0-64569 GCA_003988905.1 Hymenotorrendiella dingleyae
TTTGTATCTTATTCTTAGCTTAGCACGTCTCTATAGCCTCTGGGAGCTTCGTATCATTCAGATACCTAGACGTAAATGACAAAACAAACAAACAAACAATTCAGTAGGCGCGCGTAAACTACCGTCGTCCTTGACTATCCATGCATCGACTGGCTTGTCCTTATTTTCTTCCTCGAAATCAGCAAATGGATCGAGTTCTTCAACGATACAGGGTATGTTGTTATTTTTGAGCGTGCGTGCGATATGTTCGTATGCTTCAGTCTGGGTCGAGAATTCGTCGTCGCCGTCGTAGTCTTCTGCAGAGGTGGGGTTTGTACGGACGATGTTGTGGATGGTACGTGTATCTTGGGGGTCGGGATCATGATGAGAGGGGGGGTAGATTAGAGCGAGGTTGAACTCAAGTTCGACGCCGAAGGTTATTCGTTTCAATGGTTTTTTGGTTTCTTTAGACATCTTTTCGGTATCTTCCTTTGGTTCACTCATTTTCTTCTTCTTGTGGTTTCTCTGTCAAGTTTTTCTGCTTGGTCTTCTCACAAAATGCAGTGTGGATTTCGGATCACCTTATAAGAAAAATCTGCTACAGTAGCAGCAATCCTGTTTGATTTGGTAAATGCTATTTTCTATGTAACTGAATAAAGTCGCTGTTATATTCGTCAAAGGCTTCTACGTCTCATCTTTATCGTCTTCTAACACATTCACAAAGTATTGTGAGATCCCTTTGTGCGATTCAGGGGCTCGTTGGGGGTTTGTTCTTTGTTTTAGAGAATTGCGAGGCAGTCTGACACCAGGTGTTAGTTGACATTTGAACCGCTTCTCAGACATGCTCTCATTGAAACCATTACCGGCGTTTGTTGCGGTGCTGGGTCGCACTTGGCTACGGACGCTGGGATACGGGGTGCCAAAGGGGGTCAGTCATGTGACGCACGGACATATACTCGCGGATCTGTATGTGGCTCTTGAAATTTCAGGCAGTTCACATTCCAGGAACAGGCCAACCATATTCCAATAGCTCTGCTCCTTCACAACATGAGAGTCCTTGTTGTTTCGGAACTTATTTCGCTTCAACCAATTCGATATCCATTGGATTTGAACAAAAAACCAGGGGCATGTGCACCTGGCCCTGGCTCGCAATATCTTGATTCATAATGATTCATTGCTAATATTTCTCCACTCAGGAAACTAGACAGTGAACCACAGCCCCATTCCCAGAAAACAAATCCAACCCAAGAGTCCCATCTCTACCGGCCGATTGTGTGCACCCGATATGCTATTAATAATCGACCCAAGACTCGTACTGGTTGCCACTGCTGCAGTTGAGCTTCCTGCAGTAGCAGTTACTGAATTCGGCGTATAAGCTGTATTTTTCGTTGGGCTTGGGCTTGAAGATGCTGCTGAGGTAGGGTTGGCGATGGACATTGTCGTTACTCCTCCGTTTGGCATTTGAATTACAACTCCACTTAAGCCTAAACTGGCTACTTGGTTTCCTGCTATTGTTATAGCTGATCCTCCGATGCTTAGGGTGTTGGATCCGACTAGGACTGCAGAAGAACCTAGAGCAGACACAGATATCGTCTGTCCGTCCACTACGCCTACGACTTGAGATGTTGCTGCTGAAGCTGCTGGTAATGTGCATGTTGATACAACGCCGTTGGCATCATTTACAACCAGCCCCGAAGGCGAGAGACTCACAACACCTTGTCCTGAAATGGTCACTGCGGGACCTCCGAGAGAGGCAATTTGACTTCCGATTACCAAACTTGAGGCTCTAGCGGTAGCTGAAATGACTCCTACACCAGATAGTGTGGCTATGGCGCTTGGAGAAGGAGCTGAACCACTGTTGTAGACCAATCCAGAAGGTGAAAGACTTACAACTCCCTGTCCGGAAATTGTCACGGCTGGACCTCCCAAGGAAGCAGTTTGACTTCCAACGACCACATTTGATTGTCCAGCAGATGCTGAAATGACTCCAATTCCGGGTACCGTGGCGATCGAATTTGCGGAAACAGAGGAACTATCATCGACGACAATTCCAGACGGCGAAAGACTCACAATTCCTTGGCCGGAGATAGTAACTGCGGGACCTCCAACAGAAACAGTTTGACTTCCTATAGCTACATTCGATTGGCCAGAAGATATCGAGACAACCCCAACCCCAGATATCGTAGCAACTGTATTTGCGGAAGGAGCAGCGCTTGATGCTGTCGGTAGAGCATAAGTAGAAACTTCATTGGCCGTATTGCTGACAACCAATCCGCCAGATGACGCTAGGGACACTACATTTCCACCAGATATTGTGATTGCCGAACCACCAGCACTAATTGTTTGACTTCCAACAACGATATTGGATGCTCCTGCTGCAGCAGAGACTGTATTCGAACCGGCAAGGGTTGCGATAGCCACAGGTGATTGTGAGGTGGTGCTAGCCGTCTGGATATCTTGATCGGTCGAGCCCGCAGAAGTCGCTTCGACAACTACCTGAGAGCTCGAGTCTACCGAGGCAGGAAATGCTGAAGTTGAAACTACGGGGATCGGAGCTGCGAGAGCTGTGGTACTTGTTGCTGCTGGGGAAGAAATTTGAGCTGAGGGAGAGGCGGGTTCCGATGTGCTTGTAGGTGCGGTGTCTGCTAATGCTGTCGTTGATACTCGTGGTACCGACGAGGTTACTAAAAATTCTGCGCCGTCATTGCCACAGTTGGCTGAACACTAGCGCACTGAGGTATTAGCTTTCGAGATGTTTATCAAGAGGATGCCGGTAAATATCAAAGAGACCGCTTTCTTACAGGCGACACAGGCGATGGAGGATCATACATCCCAAGCTCCCCACCCCAATGCCTTCCACAACCTTTCCATTCCGGCCTAAAACCCACGTCAGAATCAGCCCCCTTCAACAGGAACAATAAGCATAAAAAATAACCCACGAAATATCAACAAAAGCCGGCAGAAATTCCAACACGGGATAACAACCGTTCAATCTAGCTTCATAGTATACCTCATTATTATTTGGTACCTTGCTAACTTTAGGACAATCCGTTTTCAAATCCTTAAGTTGTAGCTGGCTTAAAGTGCCCATTCGTGATGCTGCACCGCTGCTTTGATAGGGTGGCCATGTTGAGACGTCGGTTAGATGGAGGGAGGTGATGTAGTTTGTTACAATGGGTCCGATTTGGTTGTTGCAATAGTCCGATGCTTTGAATTGATCAATGGAGTAGTATATTGATGGAGAGGTCCTATTCGTTGGGTTTTGGTTAGGATGGAGGGATGATGGATGCGTTGGGAGGGGATTCTGGGGAGTACTGACATGGTGATGTTTGTACCCGCGAGGATTGCTGTGCTGGGATATGTGTGGTTTTGTGTTATTGAGCCAGTTGGCCAGTAATGAAGTTGAACACTCCCTACGCCACTATGTTGTGGTCAGTAAGTTGTTTTTTTAAACCAGAGAGATGCTGGTTCTTACACTCGGCATTTATGCATTGGATCCGTTAACACACTTTCAGGCATGGAACAGGAAGTCCATGATGTAGTCGCAGTTGAATTAGGCGCACGCGTTATGCTTGCAGGTACGGACGACGTTCGGGTTGTGGAGGAAGATGACTTTGCAGAAACATGGCTTGTGGATTTGGAGCTCGAGCTTGTATGTGAAGAGAATGAAGTGGTCGAAGTAGAACCCGATGAACTCAGTTTCGAACTCGAGATCGATGTGGAAGAGGAAGTCCTAGTTGTCGAGGTTGTATTCTGTATCGCTCTTCCATCTCTTTCATACGCCGGTCTTGGAACAATAGCTAACTCCTGTCAATCTTAACACCCTACAGGTACAATTCCAGTGTCCTAACACACCTGATACCGAAACGGGCAAAATTAAAAGCGCACACTGCGCAAGTGATGAAAACAACATGATGAAAACGAGTGAGTTTAAAAGGCAAAAACAAATTTAAAAGATTGTAAGGACTGAAATGTAGTCAGGTGAACGAATGTGTAGTTGGGAAGAGAAAATAAAACTGAAGAAGTCGAGACTCAAGCTGAACACACTCCTGTGGAACCATTAGTCCAACAAGTTGAACCCTTCTCGTGTAAGATGCGCGAAAGAAAATCGTCACCGCCGTAGCTGGACCAATCCAATTCTCACTTACCGGTACCAAGACTTCCACCTCGTGGAAATCATGCGGTTCAGCGACAACGGTAGGGCTAGAAACCAGTCAAGGGCTAAACTATTCACGGGGTGGTTACATTCGGGTATCGCATAATCCAAAATTAATTTCGTTGGACATCTCGGTGTGTTGCCCCTGCATGTCTTCGCTGAAAGGAGTCGTTTCCATTGTGGGGCTAATTCTGACACGCAGATAGGGCTAAGCGACCCTTGAAGAAGTGCCTCTTAGCCAATACAATCTGCAAAACATGAGCACTTAATCTCCACATCCTAGTTCACGAACCTCGCAGGAGAAAGATCGTGGCTTGTACGACGGTGAGTTCTGCAGTAATCATTGATAATCATAAGCGAGCCTGTCAAAAGGGGGTTGCCGGGGTCTCCTTTTTCGCATTCAACCCCAAAACTGCAATAAGGCCCGTTACCGAATGAGAAAAGAATTCTTACCACGCCTCCCCCGGCTATCACGTTTTCTCGCCTTCGGGAGTTGAAGGTAATTTTATTGTGCGGCTGAGAAATAGCTTCCTAAAGGGGGTTTTAAAGTCTGACCCCGGTCCGAATCTCGGAGAACTTTCGGATAACGGTCCGATTACGGAGCCACCCCCGGATTGAGGATTGAGCTCATGAGAATGCTTAAGTAGTTTTGGCATCCTTTCCATTTCAAGTTCTCTTCACCAGTCATTGCTCTCATTATTTTTTCTATCACATGGTTCCTTCCTAACCCGCTTCCTCGATATCTTGTAGCCTCTACGGAACTTTCTTAGGTGTATTATGCGAACTTGTCACTTCGTAATTCGCACCAATCACGCCTTCGGATCAAAGCGATCAGTACAAGGTCAAAAAGCGCTACTGCAACAGAATATACCGGTAGACACCAGATCCACCGTCCTACGTGGCGATTGAGGCTTTTCGGGCTGAGTTATTTTGTTGAATAGACGCTTTGATCTTTCGTTTGCCCTACGGTAGCAGGGCAACAACTATCATTGGAATGCGCCAAATAAGGGTTATATGCCGTTCAATATTAGTTAATTTTATCTGCAAAAGATCAACCCGTAAATTTTTGACTCGCAATTACTTTAATATTAATTGATTTTATCTGCAAAAAACATTTATTATTGGGTAGTAAGGTACCTTACAATACTAAAGTGTATGTGGAGTGACATGTGAAAGCAATATGGTTCGTTACAGCAACCGTGCTTTACCTAGTTTTTGGCATATGGCCGGGCCATATTGCTTTCACATGTCACTCCCCATACATTTTAGTATTGTAAGGTACCTCCGAGGGAAATTCTAGGTGGCCACTCGCACACTCTCATTTTACCTTAGAAGTTTCCCCCCCTTCTTTTTACTCTACAACACCAAGGTAAGCTTCCAGGTAGGAACCCCCCCCTCTCTCTTTCTCTATGTAATATGTAAGTGATCTCTCTCTCTCTACGTCATAGGTAAGTGCTTTCTCTCTCTCTCTCTCTCTCTCTTCCCCCCATCCAACCCCTATAGGTAAGTGATCTCTCTTCTCTCTACGTCATAGGTAAGTGCTTTCTCTCTCTTCCTTCCCCTTGGCCTATCCGACCCTTACAGGTAAGTGATCTCTCTTCTATAGGCAGGTGATCCCCTCCCATTCCCACCGATTCTCCTATCTGCATTATACCTCTAAGAAAGTTGGTGGGAGTGCGCCGGCGAGGTTATTAGGAATGATGGGGGTAAGAGCTAGGAGTTAAAAGGGGGGCATCAAAGGCCAGATCTGGGACGATTTATTGCGTCGATTTTTGTTGTGGTTTATTGGTTTTATTTAAAATAATGTCTACCTCCATCAATAAAGCGTAGTATTTCACATACTAATTCCGTGTACATTTGTTGTTTGCTACTACTACGAGCAACAACAAATCGACAACAAATCGATTCAATAAGAGTTGTTTCTTTAATGCCCCAAATACAATAGGCTGCGACCGTAGGGTTGCACGATTAGGCAGACTGAGAAAACTCGAGGTCACTTCCGAGTAGATGTTGACTTGGAAGAATGGATGAAGGTCCGGGGAAGATGGTGTAAGATGCCATGCTACCAGCACTCGCGAACCAGAGTTCAAGTTTCCAAAGTGGATGAATACGAGCCTGAACGTTCAAATATGGGGATAAACTTCCCTCCTGTTCGAATTGCGTTCGATCACCTTCCGATCTCACGGAATTGAGAGATTGGGGAAGGGTTTGAATGACCTTTGGACGGCATACGAAACATGATCCGTGGATAAAGCCAAGATCTCTACTTAAGCGCCATTAATGAGTACGCGAATCCCGCGTAGGACATAAGGAAAGGGATTCAAATTCGAGATCACTTCAAAGATTACAAGCATTACGAAACAACGATTAAGAGGTCAGTACCGGTAGGTTCGAGAGACCGAACAGTCAATCGAATTGAATTTATTTCAGAGCTCGCGCTCTTTTCCCACGTTTTCTTTCGCGAACTTGCATCTTAAATATGCCCCAGCTACCGGTATACAATGTGAAAATTTTCTGTCTTGACTTCAATTCTCATCGTACGAGAACAAGAGAAAGGGTATCTCGGCGAAGACCTGATATAATAGCTTAAAAAGCCCCCCTTAATCCGCCCACCCCCAAAAAAGGTATTCACTTGCATCGGCCATTCGATAACTCACTCCTCAACCCACTTCCTCCCCATCAAACAGCCAAAAACACTTATAACCCTTCAAACATAACTCGAACTCAGCTTATCTCTACCCAGTTTCTTGATTAAGTTCCCCATTCACAAACACCTCACTTCTCCGCGCAAAACCCCCTCATTCCACCTTCGAGCTCTTGAAATATTACACTTGCTTTGAGACAAAAGATAGTCATCTTGGCGTCGAATTTGAAGGAGAATTCGGTGTTCTAGCGGTTAAGTTTAAGAAAGTGAGTAGAGGAGGATGCTTATGAGAGCGTGGGACGTGCAGAACTTCATACAGTAGTAACGACAACGGCTAACTATCTTGTACAGATTTGAAAATGTGGGAAGAAAGTGGTTTGAGCTTCTTTCTTGTGTTTAAGACCAGGGAAGCAAAAGACGAGGAGCACCAAAGAGAAATAACCTACTTTATCAATCTCTCATTCATATATTTTTCCTCGCTTATTTACTGTTGATCATGTATTAGCCATAAATACCAATCTATTAATATTCACCTATGCAAATTAACCCATGGTTGAGACAGCTGGTTCATGACTACTAGCATTATTAGGTATAAAAAAGTGAAGCAATTCACAATTCAATTTCCGCTGCAATTCCGCTGACTAAGTGTTTCATTTCCTTTTACCGCTTCTACACTTTCCGTTTCCACGAGCCAGTCTCGGCTTACAGTACAATCAAAATATTCCCTTGCCCAAATCACTTTAATTTCAAATCAAAGAATCTCTCTTATAGAAATCTAGCTCTCCCCCGTTGTCATCATTCCAGCAATAATATCACACCCACCCCCTTAACTTCCCCCTCAGCCAAGGGGGAAAAAGGAATTTTTCCGCTTTAACGTACTGTAAGACTGTAACTCAATTTCCCACCCCTTCTCGCGGACTTGAAAACAGAAAGGATGAGAATGGGAAATTGTGGTTATCTGATTGACTGCAATATCAAGTGTCAAGTGATACGACGAGAAAGAGGTGAAGAGAAAGGGGATGAAAAGTGATATTCGAAAAGGAGGACACGGCAAGATAGCGAGGCGAAACGATTTGGCATGTATAAACCAGTAACAATTGCAGACGCAAACCCTCCTCAGAAAAGTGCTCCTCCTGAGAAACAAACAAAGGTCTCACAACCACTCAACGCACCCCTTTATCCCCCCTCAACCTCCAACAAAGCCCCTTTATCCCCTCACCCTCCCACAAAGACCAAACCCCACCATCGAAACAATGCCATTGTCCGCGTCTATATACACGTTCCAAATCTCATAGTTGCAACCCCATCCAAGGTCAACTGCGAGTAGGTACGAAAACAGCAAGTCACCAACCCCCTTTTGAACAGCACCACCACACCACAAAAACATCAGTAAGTACAAAATGGCAAAACTCACCTACCCACCGCCCCGAATCCTCTTCCCACCGGGTCCAACAACACCAAAAAACCGTCTAACCTTCGGAGTCGAGATGGAGTTCCTCATCGCCTACCTCCCCCCCGGCGCCACCGACCCAGACCCCTCAGACTCAAGGAGTGTGACTTTTCTACCAGAGACATCCTTCCCTGACCCCCCCTCTCAAGACGACGAACGTTCATCCTTCCATCCCTTGACCGCCGACGCCTACATGCACATAAGCCGCACGCTGCTCGCAGCCCACATCCCCTGCGTGCCGGAATTCGCGACTCCCCTCTACAAAAGCGAGATCGAAAGCCTCTCCTCCCCCGCAAACTGGATGTTAGACAGTGACGCCTCTCTCGAGGATCCGATTTCTGGCCATGGGATTGGTGTGTATAAATGGGTTCACTGCGAGATAAAATCGCCTCCTTTCTACAACAGTGACGCAGCAGTAAAACAAGTGCGTCGAGTTTGCGAACTGCTAACTGCCACATATCGAATTGCATGTCCTGAGAGTTGCGGTTTGCATGTTCATGTAGGCTATGAAACATCAGGTGTTCACCCGGGAGTGCTGCAAAATCTGATGGCGACGTACTGGACATTCGAACCGCAGATTCAGAGTATCCATCCGGAAAGTCGAAGGGATTTGCAGAATAAGAATTGCTGTAGTTTACGTGCGAGTTCGAGAATGACAGATGATCTAACCTACAGGAAAGAGAGCACTGACATCCCCCGCGATGGCCTCAATCATCTTCTCACTACTCCCAACCTCACAGTTTATGACTTAGTCGACCTCTTCACAAACGTAACGAATAACGGTATTAGACCTGCTCTCTCTCTACGTAACATAGACCCCTCCCGCAATTTCGGGACTATGAAAACGATTGAGTTTCGTCAACATGAAAGTACACTTGATGCTAAGCGTGTTGCACATTGGATTAGACTCTGCATCGGACTTTTGGAGTTTGCGGAGACGGTGGATAGGGATATATTAGGTGCGTGGACACGAGCATTTATTGATCATGAGAGTGGCGTAGATGATGATCAACGGCAGAAGGGGAAGGGTAAACCGACGGTGGAGTATACGATTGTAGACTTCCTCTTCGCAATCGGTCTCCCCAAAGAAGCCGTTTTTTATGCTAAACAGTTACAACGAGAGAAAGACGCTGCGAAGCGCGCAAAAGACTTGGAGGAAAAGCAAAACGCACCACCACCTCCCTCTCCTCCCTCTCCCTCTCCACCAACTCCTCCACCACCACCTCCTCGAGTTCCAACGGCCGATGAGATTCTCTCCTCGCTAGCCGCATCTCGGCAACGACCCAACCCTCCTCCAACTCTCGGCTCGGGATCTCACCCCACGGGAGGAGCAACAACGCTCGGCTTCGGCGGAGATGATGATGATGATGACGGCTTTGCGGATATCGCCATTAATTTCTGATCGGCATGCACAGGTAAGGTCGGGTGAGTAAGGTAAGTACCGTAAAAAGAGGGTTTCCTTCCCCTCAGGTAGGTCTGTACTGTACGCAAGAGGTAGCTTTCATTCCACTTTTGGTTTCCTTTTCCTTTCATAAAACAAGCAACACCATTTCTAAATCCCCTTGACTTTCCTTATACCATAAACCTAAAAATGAACCCAAAAACAACGCCTTATAACTGACATGAAAAATCCCTCGCTTACGGTACTTCCCCCCACCCCAAATATAAGCACAATAAACATCAATCTTACCAACTCATCCAAAACAAGTGATCCTTGCGATTCGCCCACTTCAGTCTTCTCACTATAAGACTACATACTAATAGTAGCCCTCATAAGCATCGAGCACCATAGAAATTTGCTTCATTCCCCTGAAGCCCGCCTTCACTATAAAAACATGCCCAACCGAGTACTCGGTGAAGAAAAACGGACAGGAAACCAGTCTTGAAGAAAAGCTGGGCAGCGTTAGCTCTCCTTAATTACGCACGTCAGACTGACGTCGTATTTGATATCCCTCGACGCGGTCATGGTCCAGGTATGGTTGGTGGGGTAGTGTTGTAGTCGTTATTGGCCGACCTGGATTCTTTCCATTGGTGTACACTTCAGATGGTGCAAGTTTCAGGGGCTCATCGATCGTAAGTTGGAATGGAATGATATTACGCCATGGCCAACAAGGTCGTAATGGTGGAGGTGCTGTAGATCGGGGGCGAAATAGAGGTATCTCGTAGAGACGGCATTTGCAACCGCTCATGTCATATCTTCCAATTTTATCCATCTTCGCTTATGCTCGAAATAATGAAACGGATTTGTAGAAATGAGATAATACAACGCTGTGAACGCACAAATGAGTATCAGTATAGCGTATGCACTCGAGGATAGGCACTCTTGATTACGCGGAAGGAATATTGCCTATCCCCTCAGTGGATATGGTAGGGCTGGGCCTGAAATCAAAGGGTACTGTACTATTCGGATGACTCAATCACATGATTGATATGCTGTTCTTGAATGGGATTGTTGAAGTGTGGTTGGATAAAAGTGACCGGTGTAGTAGAAACAAGGCAGGGGCAGTGTTGAACAGACTATCTCGTCCCACTAAAGAAACCGAGGCATGGGGCTTATCTACACATGCATGCAGAAGCTCCAAAACGGAAAACTCTTGTAATCTTCCTGGAGTCTCACAAAGTCACAGCCACACACATATCCCATCTCCAACAAACACGAGAAATTGCGACTCTTTCGTATTTCGAGATACGACTTGTTTCACTCCCAGTGGGGGTTCTAGATGCAGAACTCGGATAAGTGACCACGTTGGAACAAACGAGATGGGGGTACGAAGTATAGGGGGAGGATGGGGTGAAAAGGTTGTGAGAAGATCTCCCGGCAGGCTGCTGCATGTTCTCCCACGATGGTCGGACGGAAAAGATGTTGGATGGGAAAAGGTAGCAAAATCACACCTCAAGGCCATGCTTTCTCTTCCCACCCCACAAGGATCGGTAAGGGTCGGTCCTCTGCAAACGATGGTGAAGGGTGTGGTGGAGGCCCCGGACACAATCGATGTTATGCATCTTCCATGGGGATGTCAAGAGGGAGGGGGAAACTCTACGCGCCGAGAAGAGGCATCTGAACGTGGGTGGGCTTTCGTACGATGCGCTGAGAGGCCGTTTCCACACACCCTCCGCCGAGGGAACGAGAAACATATCCAAAGCAGAGACCTTGCTTGGTTTTGCTCGCCAGATCTGCCTGCCGGTGGATTGCATTTCCTGCACCACCCTTCACCCTTTTCCCCACTGACGATGAGCCACAGACAGTACTAGCTGCTCCAAGGCGTCACATGGCCTCAGGGAAAGTAAGGTTGGAACTAGTTGGGTGATGGGGCGGCAGAGCGACGGAGCAATGCAAGTGCGGCTCTGCCCGCTGACATGAGAACTCTCTAGCTGGCTCACAGGAATCGCAGTGGCTGTGATGCGATGTCTGTGATAGGGGAGAAGTGAGCGCGGCCGGGAAGAAAAAAGGGAAGAGAAGGCATAGGTGGCGTTTCCCCACGATTGGTGAGTGGAAGCGCCTTGATGCTTTGAGACATCGGCCATAGCAGAGATAGCGATCGGAGTAAAAAAAAGGTCTAGAAGGGCTCGGAGTAATAGAAGGTAGCCTGGCTCATAGGACGATAGGAGAGTTAGAATCAGGTCGTTTGTACCATGTCTGGGAACCGGAAAAATGGAGCTAGCAGAAAAGGGGAAAGAGGAGAGGCATCCAAGGTCAAAGAGCGAGCGCGTCCCCGATAGTAATCCATTATCCAAGTGCCGCGGCTGCCCCTTCACAATACATGGTCGATTTGCCATGATTTGGATTTTGGTGGTGAAGAGGAAGGACGAAGGCGGGCCCGGTGGAGCTGTCTGTGTCTCGAAGGTCCTAGCTTAGGACGCTAGGACGCTAGGACGCTAGGACGGCTCCTGCTCTCCGCGAGAAACATGGGGCAGCTTGTCTCTCGCCAACGCCACCACCTTGGAGAGACGTCAAGCCAAGGACGTCGTCGTCGTCGTCGACCTCGGATGAAGGCGTAGACTCGCTACAAAGATACTTACGGAGGGTATTCGCCAGCGGAAGGATATGCACGTAGGGCGACGGAAGCAGCACGCATCCAACGGCCAAACCAGCCATCCCGGTGCTCACGGTAGGGTCTGCTAACTTCTAAGGCCTGGCCTACCTAGGTACTTCTACCGGTAGTCGTGGATTTTAGCTACAATTGGCAGTGCTAGTGGCTTGGGGGTGCTTGCTGTAGACGTTCGGATGTCATTCGAAGCATCGTCCAGGGAACTTCATTACTCTTCACTACTCTTCCCGCAGCAAGATCTGACCCCCGGCCCTTTCTGCTTACTTAGTACAGATGAAAAGAGTATCACAGGCCTCGTCGCCCACATTTTATTGAGGGCCTTTATTGATAGGGGGGCTAAGAGCTTCGAGCAAGCAACGACCGGTTTCCATTTTTCCATTCCCATTCTTGTCCATCTCAGGAAATTCTTGAAATTCTTGAAATGGCCAGGACTGGCCTGGAGCATTCGCGGCATTCAGAGTCATAGTCAATGGCTCGTCAAGGTCCGTCCTGCTTCGTCTGGTTCGTCTCCTGCTGGCCAATCAAAGATCCGAAGGGACCTGGTCGTCGATGAGATCTCCCCTCTCTTATGATTTTGTCGACGATGACTCCTTCGATGCCACCAATACGAGCCCTCTATCCTGAGCCCCTCTTGACGATTCGTCGGCATGACTGCCTGTTTTTTTTATACCGGCTTTGCCCAGGAGCCCTACGGCTGCCCTGTCCTTGCCCTTGGCCTTGCCTGCATCGTGCTACGTCCTGAAGAAGCAGATGATAACTTTGGTCCAGCTTCTCTCGTCGCACTGGCTCAACGACTCTGGTTCCCCAGTTATTTTCTGAATCTTAAAGCGCTAGATGATGATTCCATCTCTCCCAGTGCCGCCGGTGCTTGATTTTTGCGTATAACAGTTTTGTGATATGTATATGATGTATATATGTGTGTATATGTATGTAGAGGGGTTGTTGGAGCGGGCAGACGTCGTCTTCATCGTCCAGTGACTCCCGCCTGCTCCTTCTCCCTCCCCAACCCGCCTTCCCTTCCTCGCGATACATACCGTGTTCCCGAAGGAGAAAATGGCCATCTGAATCGGTACGGTGCGAATGACGGGCGTTTGATCCTGTTACGACGAATAGGAGGCTGGCATGGAGGATTCCTGCTGCACCTGTTACCCCATCAAGCCTACTCGACAGATCCCACGGCACTACCTAGGTAGCTTTCCATGCATGAGCCAGGATTGAGCAGGCTGATCTCATACAGTAGTCCTCATATTTCCAAGCGACCTTTCCTCCTATCCCATCCCAGTTTGCTTTCATGAATACAACGTAACTTCCTTCAACATTATTACCTATCCTTGGGCAGCGCAGTGGCAGGCAGGCGTCATCCGCCAAAGGGTTTCAGTGGGAAAAACACTTTGGAAGCATGGAGAAACGGACTATCTATCTGCAATTCAAAATAGACTCCGAAATAGCTCCTGCCAGAAAGAGAAGCCTGTGACTGGCTCAACGGTTGGTTGGTGGTCAAAATTCTGAAAGGAAGCATATTTTGGACCCCTGGCCATGATCTCCTCCTGATGTTCGCTTAGGAATCGGCCTTACTACCCTTACTACTCCCTTACTACTTGGCCCATCGATCCCCCCCCGTCTTCCTCTTTTATTATTGTCCCGAATAGGACGGGCACCGAACGGCATCTTGCTCCGAGGTCCATACGGATACCGTATGTTGCGCTGACAGGACAGGACGAATCGCAACTAGCGACTGTCGCTGTCGTCTTCATTACTATTAGCAACCAATTCTGATCCCGCTACAACTCTGCCCCTCCCACGCATCGTGAGCTGCAGCGCATGGCAGCCGGATTCCTTGGGAATCAACATATTGCCAAGTACCACTACCATTGCCTTTACCAGTACCAGGAGCATCACTTTTTCTTCCCTGAACCCGGCCTAGGACCAGCTCGGCGTCGTGCCAATATATACTGGCGAGTCCAACTCTGCCGTGGTCGTGATATGCAAAGACGGAGGCCGTTTGTCAGCGACACACACGGCGTGCGAAGCGATTCCTCTTCCAACTGGCCCCAGACGGATTCGTACGAATATCTTGCAATATTCGTACAGTACAAGGGACCGGGTTTGCACCGGCACGAGCAGGCCGACGCGACAGAGCCGTGGAGGGGCTTGATACAGCATCTGGAGCATAGTTACCCGTCAACCATCCATCCCAACATCTGGTGGTGTTGGTTACCGCAAGGACGACACCCCCTTCATCGGCTCCAGCCTCCTCGATCCTGAGCCTTGACCGTTGGACCTGTCGCTGATTCGCAGAAGTTCACGCCAACCCACGTTTCCATTCCTCTCCCTTGCTTGTGCGCTGCAGATTCCAGAAGATATCGACGTCCCCAGGCCATATCGCCGTCCTCCCGGGAAAAGAGCGCGCGGATGCAGTGGCGTCCCAGGTGTGCTGACTAGTTGCAGAACGGGAAAGTGTCGAGTGCAGGTCGTTCGCAGAACGGACGGAGTACAGAAGCAAAGCAAAGGGACGCAGCGCAAAGCAAAGCACAGTGCCGCGAAGTCGTTTTTGACCCGTTTTTGCTTGCCTGCAAAGCTGCTCCTGTCTCGCTGTGGTCGCTGCTCGGCCTGCGCTTCTGCTGCTCGAGTGGAGTGCGTGCGGTGCGTTGCGGCCGCTGCAGGCTTGACATCTGCCATCCATCTGCACGTCGTTCTCGTTCTTCCATATCGCGGGATCTCGCCAATCGCGCATCTACGGCAAGCGCATCGTCAATTCGGCATCGTTGACGGGGCGCCGTTCGCTGGCTGGCTGGCGCTCCCTTCCACGCTTTCGCTTTCTCCTGGTGCCGTTGCGCGGCTCTTTTGCTCTTTTTTGGGCTAGCCCTCGCCGCCTCCCGCCATCCACTACAACCACTTACACTTACACCACTTGCACCATCCCATCAGCAAGCATAAGCAAGCAGAGCTGCAACAGTAAGCTAATTCGCGAAAAACGGAGCAAGCAGCATTGAGATCACCAACTAGCACCATTTCTGCCCCTCTCTCCCTCTGCCAGGTCCAAGTCCCTGTCCTGTCCTTCAAAGCTCCCTAGCTCGCCGGCCGCGCAGAGCTTCCTACGTCCTAGTTCCTAGTCGTCTCCAAGGCGCGCTTCGCTCACCTGTGGGCTCTTCCTCTTCTTCCCCATCCATCCACCATCCATCCCACACGCTCCCGTCTCCCGCTTGGTCGCTTCAACTCGTCGCCAAATCGTCGCTTCTTCATCGCGTCTTTGCCTCCTGCGCTCTGCCCGCTGCCCCTCCACTCCCCTCCACTCCCCTCCCCTCCCCTCCCCTCCATATACCTCCCCGGAATCTAGCCGCACCATCAACACTGCTATCACCAACTACTATCACTCCCGCCCGTTAAATCCGCAAGCTTCCTTGGACCCTCCAACAATTACTCCTCTCACCACCGACTCACCACCACCCTCCCACAGCATTTCTCTTTCTACCCCATTGCACCCCAGCCCCAGCCTCAAGGTTGCCTGTTCGCCCAGCTCGTTCGTCCGCGTTCTTGGCCCCCTGCACTCCAGAGGCACTCACATCGCAGCTCGACAGGGTTCTGTTTGGCAGCAGCACCACACGTACAGAGAGTACAGACGCTTCTTTAGAAAAAAAGAGCCTCCCGCAGCGCATGCGATTCGTGGGGCACATCTCGCAGCTCCCCCTCAAACGCGCAACATATTGGCACCATCCCAAACAGACGGATCTTCGCAAAACTGTCGACATCCATCCATCCCATCTTGTTGTCGTGATCCCGAAAGTCGAGTCCCCCCTCCACCAGCAGCCGCCAGGCCAATCATCGTCACATCGCAGGTCCTTATCCGCGTTCAACCCGATCGCTTAGAGTATATGCAGCCTCCGGACTTTCTATGCAGCTGAACCATCATCCTTTGTCAACCTTTGCGCTTCGGGGGCGCAATCGCGCAGAGGCCAGAGGATTCGTGTGTGCAACGCGCCGAGCTTGAGTGTGCTGTTCCAACAACCACATTGCGCCGCCTGTGGCAATGTACTCGACCCAAACGACTAATGGCCTGGGAGTCACTGATGGCTCTGGAACCATCAACCCTGGCGTTCTAAATTCAGGTAAGGCCTTCTATCGTTAGTATATCCTAGGCGAAGCTTGAATGAGCTTGCGCCAACGTTTGAAGAGGTTGAGGAAGGGTTACTCTGTGGAATACTTGAGTGAGATTGCTGTGACCGAAGCTAATCTGGAAGCTAGGAGCTTTGGCAAACCCCGCGAATATCAAGTCCGATCAGACCCCACGAGGCGTCAAACGTAGTCGTTCGCCAGATATATACGACCTGCAACAAGGCGATAATTTGGGAGAAAGTGGTATGTCGTTGTCGCCCATCTCACAATCGCAAATTATCACCAAGAGCGAGTGTTGCGCCTGTAGCCCTGTGCTACGTGTGCGCACTCCCGAAATAAAGTACTTTTACTAATGTCTCATTCCAGGTGACTCAAAATCACGAAAGCGAGGCAGACCGATGAAGCCAACACGCCCAGGCATAGCGGAAAGTCCAAATCAGCTTCCAATGCCTCTCCCACAGCAACAGCAACAGCAACAGCAACAGCAGCAACAGCAGCAGCAGCAACAAAATATCCCGCCTCCTCAAACCCCACAGGCTCAAACAACCGCCATTCCTCCTCAGATAAACAACATCACTCCTACCCAAGCCTCGCCACCCAAAGCGACTCCTACCAAGACCGTGATAAAGGCACTACCAACCGTTCGAGACCATACTACCGATCAGTTAGGACCAGAAGGAGATGAATATGTTCCAAGAGAATATGATGATGCGGGCGAGAAGAAGGTCCAATCCACTGGACATCTCCAGGATGAGCGCGAATACAAATGTCGGACATTCTACGTACCAAACAGAGGACAGAAGCTATTCATGCTCGCCACCGAATGCGCGAGGGTACTAGGATATCGAGATTCATATCTTCTTTTCAACAAGAATAGGTCCTTATACAAGATTATTGCTACTCAGACTGAGAAGGAAGACTTGATTCATCAAGAAATTCTACCTTTTTCTTACCGATCACGACAAATCGCCATCGTTACGGCCAAGTCCATGTTTCGACAATTCGGTAGTAGGGTGATTGTAAATGGACGACGAGTTAGGGACGATTACTGGGAAGGCAAGGCACGCAAACAAGGCTTTACCGAGGAGGATATGGCAGGAGAGAAGCGACCAGGTGCTGCGAAGGCTCGGGATGCGGCGGCAGCAGAAGCAAGTGCAAATGCATCCTTGCAACTTGGTCATCAAGGAGATATCGTTTATAGTAACAATCCTGGGCATTTTGCCCATCCGCAAGGTCCGCAACCCCATACCGTCCAGCCAGGCATGATGGGCGCGCCAGGAAACGCGACAACTCTTCCCATGATTACGTTGGCTCCAGAACAAGCCGACATGCGCTTAAGAGACTATAGCAGTATTCAGCGACCGCGACAAGAGATAACGGGTCCGGCATACCAGGATCGAACTCAAACGAGCCCTACAAACGATCTTCTTAATGGAGCTCACCAAGCGGCAGAGTACAATAAGACAGTCAATTCTCAGCGAAGCCGCAGCACAGAATTCCTCGATCGACGGTGGAGGCAACCACACGAAGCACCTCCAAGCCTTGTGCAACAACCAATAGGAACTTCTGATGGCCTTCCCGCATCTACGCAACCATTGCAGTCACCACGTACGACCCAGAGTACTACTCAGCAATCGACCATGCCTCAAGCGACTCCTCAACACATGATCACAGGACAAAGCTATTCTCAGCCAAACCATCAGCCAAATCCTGTTGCACAATCACCCATGAGATCTACAAACCAGGGACCCATGAGAACGGATCAGATTGGCAGATCTCCCGGTCTACCCATAGGGTCAAGCAACCTCAGTCAAGGAAACCCCTACGCATTCGCTCCACAGACCCAACAAATGTGGCCTCCATCTCAAGCTCAACAATCGCCACAACATTTCAGTAGCTATCCTTCGCAACATACATCCCAACAATCACCACACCTTCAGCAAGCTGCCCATCAACCACCACCTCAAGTTCGTCATTCGGGCAGTAATTTGCAGATGCAACCGGCTTTACAATATCCCGGTATGCAGGGTCTTGGCCAGGGGTATCCTGCTCCCGGCCGTGGTCTCTATCAACAGGACCAAGGTTCGCAACAATTTATGCAACCTACCACGTCTGGGCCTCAGCCAGGAGTTCAAGGATGGGCACAACAGCAACAACCTCCCCCGGGATCTGCAGGCTCTTGGGGATGGACTGGGCAAAGTCAATAATATGTTTCACGAGAATGATTCAATGATCATGTCTTATGAATGACAGGGACGATTTGACGACTCTTGTAGTCAACTTTGGTTGTTGCAACAACAAATTTTAGCATACGCCGACTCTAGGGAGCGAAGATAATTTGTATTCCAGGCAACCAAACATCTGGTTGCATCAAGGACAGGTAGAGGAGTTGGCGTATTGGATTTTTGAGGTGGATTCCCTTGATTTTTCCCCATTTGATACTGCTTCTTGTACGCTATTCTACCCACTTTGCTGCATTCTTGTTTTTTTTTTGCTGTGCAATTCTGCTTTAATACCTGCCTGTCGCTGGGAAGATTTAATTTGTATTTCTTCTGCGTCAACCCCACTACCCCACTTCCGCCTTCAGTAATTTTTTTCTACTATTATTAATTTCTTTAACCTTGTGTTGCTATCGTCTTTTTTTGGGAGGAACCTCGTTGGTATTTGGCATATATATATGCATTGGCATTTATGGCTGGATCATTGCTGTTAAGGGTTATACACACATGTGCACTGCATTGCATTTTCCGTGTTGGAGGCTTTTCATGTTGGATACCACGATTTGGAATGGGAATCGGATTTGCGAATCATTTTGGAGTTGTGGGAAACTTTGCTTTTTGTGGTTATTGGCATCGGGAGATACCTATCGTTGTCTCATTGTTGCCGATTTTTTGATCAGCAGGATCTCCTTTATGATCAGTCTTGGATACCTACCTTTCTCCCTTTTTTTCTTTCCGATTTTTGGATTGCGGATTGCTTCGAGGTTGAACGGGTACACATAGTAGGAATAATAATATTCTTGGTTATCGTCGAAAATATAAGAGAAGATTTGGTGCGGACATATAAAGTATATACCTGACTTGAATTCTGATCAGCGCGAATATCAGATCGGGACTCGATTGAAACCTGAATTGAAAAACACACGTCGTTCTGATCTTTGTAAGCGGTCCAATTGTAATTAACTAAAGCATGAGAACCAAGCGACCCAACGAATTGTTGGGGTGTGAGGGGGAGGGGGAGGCGCAGGATCTATATGTAGGTGACTGTTGCACACACCCCAAATGCTTTTTGGTGTGTGTATACGCCACGTTTTTGAGAATGAGTACCTGGTCGTCATGGGGTGGCCCCCCTGTCACATATTACCGCGAATTGTTGCAGTTCGCCAGTTAGGGTGGGTGGGCAAGTAAGGTACCGAGTACGAGTTAGTTACAGTAGCTTTCTTTTTTTTGGGGGAGTGATGATGGATGGATGGGTGGATTCGTGGCGTGTGTATCGTGGCATGGTGAGATGAGGCGTGGATGATGGTGGTGGTGGGAGGGTTCGGTTGGTGGTGGTGGTGGTGGTGCGTGATGTGGCAAAGCAGCAAGCTACAGCACATCACACACCATCTATCTGCTTAGCTCACGCAAATCATTTTTCATGTACAGCACCGCACTGCACCGCATAGCATAATCCCGAGTTTTTAGGTGGGTATGTGTGGTTGGTAGGGAGGGTACAGGACTTTGGTACCGAGCGATTTGGGGGAGGCTAATGATGGGCGTGCGGCGTAAGGTACTGTACTAGTGCTAAGAGAGGGATTGTGGTTGGTACCGAGAGATGGTATGATACGAGACGGAGGCTGGCTGGCTTGAAGGGGAGTGGTACCGTTGCTTATGTGTGGCGGTGGTGTTGGTTGGGTACTTGCTGACTTGACTTTAGGTATTTGATTTGGGTACCCTGATGACTTGATGACTAGAAAACTTGTGGTGTTTTGTTGGTTTGTTTTGACTAGTGATGGTTGGTCTATTTGAAGGATTGGATGGTTTGAATATGCCTTTTCGAAAGTCTCTTGGCTGGATGAGTGGGAGAAGCTTCGTGTAGATATATATAGATGTGTATATAGACGCCTAGTTTTTCTTTCCTCTTCTTTTGTACATGTTTTGTCTTTTCATTTTGTTTCGATTACCTTGAGTAAGCGACTCTCTGCTCTTACTTTCCCCTTAGTATTAATGCCAATCCTCGTAGCAGTTCCGCCCTTCCACCCTTTTACCCTCTTGCTTCCTTCTTTATACTATTATATACTGTACTGGCCGGTAGTTGTTTTACCTTCTTTAACCCGTATCGAGCGTTGGGTTCAGACTCTCTCTATTATAGAGCAAGCAAATCTCAAAACTTGAACTTTTCGTTAACGTAGACATTCCGAAAATTGAAAGAAGGCTATTCGAACTACATGGGTCGTAGAAGTAATCTCTCGATGCGAATATCATGAGCGGAAGGAAATAGAAGAAAGTAAACAAAACACTGCAGATATCCCGCTTGGTTTAATTTTGCGTCGAAAATCTCGCTCAAAATCACCATTTCTCTATTGGAAAAGAATGGTATTTCTCTTTCTTTCACCCTTTTAGTATTCTACATTCCGTATTCTTCTGTTCCCTAATATCGATATAGATTTCAAAGTACTACTCTTATCAGGTCCGAAGAAAAGCACCTGCGGTTGGAGGTTTCTTCAAGATAGTCACCTCACCAGTTCAAAGACTAGAACAGGGGAATACATGTAGAGGAAATAGGTTATTGGGTGATCAATGGTATCTAACAAGATCTATTATGTGCTCTCCGAGACGACACTTATGGGATGGGATGGGATGTATGCCACAAGATTTGAGGTGCCGCGGTGGTGTGTTGCAGTGCCTTAAGGCGACGAGTTGTCGCAGTAGCAAATTACTCTTACGCTGACGGTATTGTCGCAGTAGTGGAGGAAGGCTCCAATGTCGCAGCTTTGAAGCGGCACGTTGAGGTGTTGCAGTGCGCCGAAGTATCGAGGTCGACGTTGCGTCGACGCTGCAGCCAAGGTCGAGGCGTGTCGAGGTAGTCGAGTGGTCTTCTGTTGGCAAGGCGTTGGCGCAATCTCGTTGAGGAAGGCACGAGTGTCGCAATTTTTGACCTGGCGTGTTGAGGTGTTGCGGTCGCAGTGTCGAGGTCGAATTTGTAGCAAATGCTCCTCTGCTGGCAAGGCAGTGGCGCAATTTCACCGAGGAAGGCACGAGTGTCGCAATTTTTGACGTGACGTGTTGAAGTGAGTCACCCCAAGAGTGTCGACGTCGAGGCGTGTCGCAGTTGAGAGTGTATCAATTTGGAGAGGGAAGGAGCGACGAGGAGCCATCGAGGACGTCAGCTCAAATTGGGACTAGCGCCCGAGTAGCGCGAGTATAACCCCCCCCCCCCTCGGATTGGAACTTTCTCCCGCATTTTATCTTTTCACCCGGCCTGGTTGACGAGGATTGCGAAGCAGAGTCCCGCCAGACGGGAAGTGAGAATTCAGCAGGTCAATCTCAATTCCAATTCTAGAGACCGCGGCAGAGCAAGAGCCAGCGAGGGAGATGGACAAAAGCCGACGATGGCAGCGCACACGATGGCAAGGATATCAGGCCAAATTCGCAATGGAATTGGAGTTGGCTGGAACTTCTTGCGCTTCGCCGCAGATGATGTCCCAACATTTATATATCATGACAATCGCCAGTATGCGATGAAACATGTATTTAGAAGCAAGATCCCTCAGCCTAGGGATTTCTCCCTCAGTTCTTGAATACAACTTCATTCATCCCAATACGACTCTATGGATCTTCATACCTCTGTACCTGAGTCCATGCCTAGGTACTCGACAAGAAATCACATGTGCTATAACAATGTAACATAATGAGAGCATCAGGCAAGGAGAAAGAACTTGCAAGTGAGAGAAAGCGTGAGTAAAGAAAGTTGCTTGAGTGATACAAGGAGAGACGTACATACAAGTCTTATATATACTTTTCTACACAGAAAGGAGATGACCCTGATATCCTGTACAGTAAGTAACTTCCACTCAATTTCAGATACCACAAATCTCCTATCCCTCAATCCTATTTCTCTCTCCTCTTATTTAGAAAATTCTTCTTTCGATTCTCGCAAATACGAATACTGTATGAATAAGCCAGATGCCCGGGGGGGGGGAGGGGGGTTAGTATTCGGCAATTTTTTATCGAGAAATTCAAAACAGGGTAGGATAGCGAGAATAAGACTTGGCGAAATCGAGATTTTTTAGCGATCATCCGGATGAATGCTTGCGCGCGAATAGAAGGAGGTGTAGTATGCGCCAAAAACGGCAAGCTTGGAGAAAGCTCAGAAAGCTATCTATTGATAAGTCTTGGTGTTTATTTGACATTCGTATTTTATATACAATTTATCCGCCCAGTAAAGAAAGTATGACATCGTAGTTTGAAAGAGTGTGATTCAGTGTAAAAATTCTCTCCCTCTTAGAGAATCTAATGCAAACCAGCTAAGCTGAAGTAGGCTGAAGATGATAGCTTTTTTCTTATGCAAAAATACCCAGGTCCCCAGAATCAACAATGGAGAATGAACGACGATCAATCGAAAGAGATATATATACGGCAGTGGTTGAAAATATGTGGATACGAATTGAAATGAACGAAATATATCCATATGCAAATGCGCGAGAAACAGAACGCCAAAAGTTCGAAAAAGTAAAAACTGGTCAAGAAATAACAGCCCTTCACACCTTCTCCAGCGCAACCGTCATGTCCCGTACAAAGGTATCCTCCCCGGGCATTCTTTTAATCTTCTTATTCCCAACAACTTGAATGCCCTCTTCGGAATTGGCTTTGGACACAGAGTCATACCCAGCACCGCCCGCAATCTTCTTCAACAATGTCACTCTCGCCGGCTGAACTTTCTTGCCTGTAGGTGTCCCAACTCCCATCATGGTACTCTGCGCAAACAATGTACTCGCCCGGCTGCCACTAGTCCTATACCCCCCACTCGCGTCACTATCAAACAGATCCCGTACGTTCGGCGACATTAACGTCGTGGCACCGAGCGAAGGAACCATAAGACTTGACGTCTGCGTCGAGGACAAAGGAGGTCTAGTAAACAGTGGACTTGGAGCCTGAACGGGACCTGGTATCGCTGCTGTTCCCCAGATATTAGATGGGATGGGTAGAGATGCGACATGAGGCATGGGGGCCGGTCGTTTGGGTGGTTTCTGTGTTTCGCGACGAAGATCGTATTTTGCTTTTCCGATCCAGAGCATCTGCTCGTGTTCCCTGAGGTAACGCTCACCTCCGAATGATTTCTGAACGATCTCACGACTTCGCATGCCGAGTGCTCTACGTTGTTCTGTTTTGGCGTACATACGGGCTGTGATTTGAGTTACGTCTGAAGCGGTGGGTTTATCGGGAATGGTGGGGGCAGTGAAGTTTGGAGGGTCATCGGCGTAGGGTGCCCATTCGTCAAGGAGGGCTAGGAAGTTGATTTGGGCACGGGCGAGGTTGCGGGCGTCGTTGGGAGCTACGACGGCACTATAACAGTCTCCTGTGTCTGGATCAGTGAGCACGCGTAGAGATGCTCCTACGTCTGTGCAGACGACCGGTGCTCCTGTAAGAGCTGCTTCCCCAAGGGCGAGGGGCAGGCCCTCGGAGATTGAAGAATTGAGGAAGACCCAGGTCTTCTCGAGGACTGTAGTGGGGTTTGCTTCCCCGCACATAGTGACGAAACGGGGAAGGGATTTTGATGCTATAATCTCGAAGCAGTCGGTCGAATATGAAGGCGCTTTGTCGATGGCACCATAGATATCTAAACGATAATCTGTAAAGCCCCATTCGTTGACGATAATATCCGCTGCCAAGATGGCGGTCTTGATATCCTTTGCGTACCAAACATGGGAAAGCATAGTGACAGTTGGAAGTTTCGACTTGATCTCCTTGATTGGGGCGAATTTGCTCATATCTGGAATGCCGTTAACCACAGGGTCAATCTTCCTTTTGAAAGTATTTCGATGCTCAAGTCTGCCTTGACTACTGCCAATTTCAACCTCCCACCCAGGATTGAAAAAGTCCGCGCAGGGAAGAATGGTATCTGCATGGTGCAATATCAACTGACTTGTCAACCTCATTAGGCCTAAAAGCGCGTTCCGAACAAATGGTGCCATGGCACAAAGATCAGAGGAGAGGTATAGATTTGTCTCTCGCCAGCTAATGGCATGATCCCAAATCTGAAGTGTGGAACCTCGCTTGATCTTGCAAACGATGCCGTATGAAGCACTCACACTGTGGTGAGAAGCTTGAAAAATAGCCGGGATTCGATCTGGTACGGGTATGGATAGAATGAAGAGATAGCGATACCAAAGATCGAGTGCAGCGTCTAGTTGGGCCACAGTTGGAATCTCGGTCTGAAACCAGGATTCTGAGGGTGTCGGGCTGACCAAGTCCTTGCTGATCCATAGATTGCGCCAAGCATTTTTCACTGTATCGCTAGTCCATATCGCTCCCCAGTGTTTTGATTGCTTTTCCTCTGAGAAATACGTGTTAAGGTTGACCAGAGCACGAGTAGTCTGAGCTATATCACTCATTGTGAAATTGCTTGTTCGCGCACCTTTTACCAAGGCAGTGAGAATAGGCACAAAATTACGTTTCACGTCCAATTTGGTGGCATCCCGAGGGACATGTTCGACTTCGGTATCTAATCGATCTTTGAACAAGCCATGAGTGGGCGTTAGGAAGTCTAGGCCCCACAGAGGAATTACTTTGAGACTGCGGACGTTCATTTCGGTCTATAGTTGTCAGTAAATCATATGCAGAGTGACCATCGAGCTTTCTTACTTGATGCTTTGGCAGACCCGAGTCATTGGCCGACTCAGCTACCATATGCCAATGGACCGAACGGAGGTTGTTGATCATGTCTCGACGGCACGCTGAGACTCCTCCACCCTCGTTTGGCCAAGTTCCAGAATCTACCGCAAGAACTTGTAAGCCACCATTATCAAAGTCTGGGTCCTTCGATCTTGTCCGGCTATTTGCATCTCCGCCTTGCCCAAAACTGTATAGATCAGTGATTCTGAGAGCAAGCGGCGCCCAGCCTGAGATGGAATTATCCAAGTCGACAGTAGCCAAGACGCCATCGACATTTTCATTGAGAAACTTTTCTGCTCCGACAAGATCTCCCCGATCGCGTCTTCTCCAATAGGTTCGAAGATGTGGTTCTTTCCGTAGTAGTTTTTCATCCAAGTAACGGACCATGACTCCATCGAACCCAGGTGTGCTCTTCCACGCACTCCAAAGTTTAGAGCGGGCATGAGATGTGGAGACAGGATTTCGATGTGAATTGAGACCTAGTAATCTGGGTATAGCGTGTGGATTGAGAGATTTAAAACTAATGAGAGGATCATCGTAAATAAAGCTGGATTTGGTGGGCTTCTTTAGAACGCCCAAGTGATCCCATTGAATGATTGGTGGCGTTTCAATGTCCCCGCCATTGAGTGTTGTGTGAATTGTAGGATGGAATTTGTGGTCGTAACTATATTGCAACAATAAATTTAGCATTCTCCCACAGAAACTTTCAGCAATTGTTGGTAGTTTCTTAAAAAGCATGATTTCCTCCAAGATATCCAGGTTTGGGGGCTGAAACTCACCTCCAATGCGACTCGTAGACATCCGATCCAAGAACGAATGTAGCTTCGGTGACCTGCGAGTGTGGAATCCATTTGTCCAATCTCTCATGGTGGGTAGCCGGAGGGGCAGCCCAAGAAACTGTACAAGTCAAGTGAGGCAATACAAATTCGGATCTCAAAAGTTCATCGTCGAAATCACTTCCTTGCCTGTAGTGAGAATTGAAACGCACCAGACTCCCATGGAGAATATACGATCCACTCTCAATGAGGCCACTGGAATTGAAGTTTACGTCTTCAAACTCGTCTGTCCCCTGAACACACTTTCTTGATATCGGATAGCGAGGGTTGTGTACCCTTGAAAACGCTTTCCCCCGGGGAGCACTGGGATCTTGATACTCGTATTTGTACACGTTGCCCTTACTGCCATTAGAGTATTCCTCTCGCTTCAATATAAGTTTGGCTTTGTTGTATGTGCTGATGCGTTGGAGTTTAGCGTTGTTATCTGGCTCTCTGTCCAATTTCCCAGCGTACTGATGAATTCTGAAATTCCCCGCCCTGCCATATGGAGAGTGAATAAACGCAGTTGATAAGCCCTCGGTATTTTCAATCGATATTTTCTGGCGTTTGAGAGACACAGTGGTCCCACCTACGCGATTCCAAAATGTGCTGATGTTCTTGCGGCCGTGAAAAAGGAATATAGGCATGACCAAAGTCTGAAGAAACTTGGTGTATTGCCAAATACCCGTCGCAAAGAACAAAACCAATTTTTGCACATATGGGTGACTGGAGTGTAAAGCATAGGTAAGCTCGCGCTGGTATTCAGGTTCCGCAACAAAGGCAATGACTAGAAGCTTGAAACAGACACCCACGCTGTGATATGCGTAGCTGAAAGGCATTTTCCACCCGCGAAGTCTTTCTCCAATGGTCTTTCTTGAGGCCGTTGCCGTAACTCGTAGGAATTTTAGTGACTCGAAGGAATCACCGGTATGTGGCTTTTTCTCGGGGGTGTCTCTTGGGCTCAGGGCATATCTGCGGCTCGCCATGGCGACAAATGCTCCGAAGCTACAACGCGCAAGAAAGATTCTTACTGGCGTACCCTCGGCGGTATTAAACAAGAGCCATTCTATCTGTAGTTGAGTCAACGCCTCCTCTTGGCCGATACATCTCTTAATAACAAGTTCCCGGATTTCTCTAGGAAGAAGATCCCACTGAATTTCCACATCTAGTTGAAATGCCAAACATTTGATGCTTTGTGTTTTCAAAAATCGCGCCAACGTTCTAACTTGAGGAGACGATGGCTTCAAGCGGTTTACATAATCTCTCATGCGACTGGGAACTGGAGAGTGCTTTGTGTTGTCCAAGGTAGGCGCGGCCTCTAGCAGAGATTCCGCCAGCGAAGCATCGATGTGGCTCATTCCCATTATCGATTCAGCGACAGCATGAATAAGAATTTCGGCAGTGCTAGGGATTGATCAATTAGCTTAACCCCAAATCTAGGGGTCATCAAAGCCCACCTTTGGCAAAAATTACCGATCGTATATTGCTCCTGATCGACGTCCATCATCGCACAACCCACTAGAATATGAAGTTCGCCATTCAAGTAATGGCTGACAGCATTCACTTTTTCAAAAGTCTTGCCCATCGTCTCCATGGACACACAGTCAATGATAACCGTCCCGCGTTCAAGTGCAAATGCCGAGAGTTCCAAAAGTTCCGTGGCTTCGGGAAAGGCTTCACGGGCAAATCTCGATAGGGCAGTTCGAGACTCACGATAATTTCCAAGTGCATGCAAAAGCAGCGATTTGATCTCCAAGCCAGGATGATGTTGTGGATCAACTCGGTAGCGCTCCTCTTGACGCATTGCGCGAAGATTATGGAACACAATCCGCAGCTCGTCTTGGGATAGTAATGGGTCTTTCCCCGGGTCGGTGAAAGCATGATAATCGCCATCTGGTGCCAATTTGCTGTATCCATGGTTCGAAGCAGAGTCCGAATCTTTGTGGACTGATTTCATCTTGATTCGTGCATAATACAGGGTTAGAAATGCTGCTGTCCACGTCGCAACACCTAGAGTGACTGTATCACAATACATGAAATCAGGAAAATAATTCCTGAGGATTTGGCCTAGGGGGAGACCAATGACGACAGCGGCAAGTAAAGGCTTGAAGCTTCGAGGTCCTGCGAAAATCTTGGTATACTATTGGAGAAATTAGTATTGTTGCCCCGTTTCTTAATTCGATAGTTTGGGTTTGGGTTTACCTGGTACCAAAGTAAACCTAATTTTATGTTCAGCATTCGTGTATTAATACCTGTTTTGGAAAAAGAAAGCACGTACCGGTGTAAGCAGCAACATAAGCAAGAAATAGTATTGTTGACTCTTTCGTGCTGTCGAAGATCCAGAGAAGAGTCGAGGCAAGTGCCAAACTCCATACATGGAACAACAAATAGCGCCCAAGCATGGTCCAGTAGAGAGAGCGCCTTGCGTGCACCTCTCGCTTAACAGCTTTAGGAATTGATGTAACATTTCCAATTAGCATATTTTGACCCTTGGCGGTCATTGTATGAAGCTTGGCAGCATTGAAGTCAAGTAGTACAGCTCCGATTAGATAGTATGCAAGCGCAAAGCCGACTGGCATCCGATATTTTGTATTCAAAGCGGAAAGACCAAGTAGCTGACCGCCATCTAGAATAGATGACCACTTGTCGAGGAGAGCGACGATGAAATATAGAAGGCTACATCCGACCTGGCAGCAAGTATTAGCAACCGTAAATCGAACGTAAATCTTGACATACCTCATCGCCTGCTTGGCGCCAATGTATGAATGCATTGTGAAGTCGGATTCCGGTTTGTAACTGCTGTAGCGTCTGTAGAGCCACTTTCGTCTGCATATTCCACGTTGAAGAGTACGGCATTGGCAGTGGGGTCCCAGAGTAGCCACTATACCATTCCAGTAGGAAGACTGTAGCATCATAACTTTTTGCTAACGCCAGCACGAGAGGGTCATGAGACTTTCGCCATATTCGTTTTCTAGCATCCGAGACTATGTATGCCTCCCACGTTAGCAAATTCCATACCAATAAATTTGAAAACCAAGGCAGAATTCATCTACGGAATCACAAAATACTTTTTCTTGTCGAGCTGAATCCGCTTTACATGAACAAAAAACGGTATTACTTCCCGGCTTCTCGAAAAGAGTCCGAGTGGGGAGGTGTCGGGAAAGAACAAACCTTCTTGAATCATAGAGGCTCTTGCTAATTTTAGCACAGCAGGATCCGTCATACCAGCAAGGGTCTTCTCATCGCCATCTTCCTGAGTTTCGACATACCACTCTCGTAAGCGTTGATCGGTGAGCCTTTCTATATTCAAATACCAGGTTGTCCATTTGGCGCTTATGTGGCGGACTCCAAGGACGAGCAAGAGGAGAAAAACATATATTACAGAGAGATAAACATAGATGTCGACATCAGCAACCCATACGGTGATAATGGGTGATATGAATAGGAATGGAATAACCATGATAATTATGGAACGCCCCTTTACAATTAATTAGCTATGTCATTTGATGAGGCTAGATGGGACTTACTGATTGAAACGCAGATCCAGGATATTGGAAATTGGCCAGCGTTGCCAGCAAGCAAAGATATGTCGTCAATGCAATAAGATAAAGGAAGAAAACGATTCCCGCTCGAATACTAATCGATGCGCCTAAGGCGGCGAGACCAATGATGGCAACGGCTAGAGTGAAAGCCAACCCGCCCACCAATCTAGTCATCACAAACATATTCATTGCTGAGAATGCCATAGATATAAGATAATATGAGCCACCGCAGGTGATCCATGTGCCGACTGCACCAGAGATGAGCAAAGATATCATGAGTGCGAGCGTAGCAGAATGCTGCTCAGCATGACTCATATAGCCACTGAGATAAAGTCCTCTCCCGGTGGTGGTTAAAAGCATTATGTCGAGTAAAGCAGGTATAGCAAAGACGGAAAGGAAGGTAAACCTCTGATGAGATGACATTGTGGACTTTTTCGTATTCGGATCAACATCAATCTTGGCGGCAGCATACGCTGAAGGAGTTGTGGGATCCAGATCCGACCAAACTGGTGGTTCGTGACCAGGAATATGATGGTAAGCTCGATACCGATCTGAAAGCAGTTTGCCGAACGCACTTGGTGTCATATCAAAATAGGCCTCGCATCGAGCTCCTGTGGCGAAAAGCTCCGCGAATGCTGCTGCTTGGTCGCTTTGATCATTAAACAAAGTATTGCGGTCCGTTACCTCCATATATGCCTCATCAAAGGCATGCTTTCTCATGGCGCTAAATATGGAGAAAGCCGTGAGATCGACTCGCGTGTCGAAATTGTCATCTTGAAGAGCCTTTACCAAGTTTTCGGTGATGTTTTGAAGGTCGTCTATCTTCCTTTCTCGGAGAACTTCCGTAACGATGTTATGAATGCGGGAAAAATTGTCCAATGCTAATGGTTGACTTGAATGCTGCCAGCCATTCTGCTGGTACCATTGAATACGTGATGCGATAAGATCGCTAGCAGAGGCTCTCCCACTGAGATAGTCTGAGGTGCTTATGACTTTGAGCTGGCAGAAGTCCGTAGAATCCACCAATTCGGCCTCGCATAGAGAGCGAATTCGATTGACCAATGACGGATCTCCAAGTATGGGCGAAAAGTTCAAACACTGGAGGAACCCAAGCAACTCAACAGGGGACAAGAGTGTGATATCATGGTGGATCCTGGCCGGTAGACTGGAAGAGTCCAAAGAATCTTTCGACCACTCCGAGAATAGAAACTCTGCTTCGAAGCATTCATGTCTGGGGCATCCCCGGCTGGATAAGAATGTGTGTAATATCGCGCTTGCCGGGTTGGGAATGTTTCTGGATAGAAATAGATTTAGGATCAAATCCTCATCAAGCGAATAAACACCCCAAAATCGCCCCCCGGATTGTACTTGAAATCCTTGGTCAAGACCGATATACGCCTTTATGGAATTAGGGCTTTCTGGGATGGCTGTCAATAATTGTTGTGCTAAGTCCTGTACTGCTGCCAGCCAGTCAGATATCCGCCCAGAATTTTGATCCAATAGGGTATCGCAGAAGTCGGCCAAGTTTCTTCCAATCTTATGCATTGTCGGTTGTTTCATCTCATCCAAAAGATTCATATCTTTGAATCGTCGCTGGCACTGAACTACGTCGAAAAAAGCCTTCTTGGTGACATCAATTCCAAGAGGAAAGCAGCCAAGATAGTCGTAAGACAAGCCCTTCGGCGAACTTGACAAAACGTTCCCCGTCCTCCTGTCAGATAGAGAAAGCCAGCTCAAGGAGCCAAGAGAGACGAGCGGATCTTCGATCGATTTGGTTGGTGAGGATATGCCGCTTGGGGTAACTGAGCTGATAGTATTCGATGACCAGCATATTGCGCTATTAGAGGCTGTAGTGGTTGCGGATATGACACTCGAGCGTTCGGTGCGCCCACAGAGTTCTGATGATTCAAGTGAAGGGTCCGATTGCGTCGAAAATATCCGGTCTAGTTGCGCAAGGTGTTGAAAGTTCTCTGCCGTGTAATTCGGAGAAATCTGTTACTTTTTAGCGACTACAACTCTCGAGGATAATTGTTTTTTTCACGCCAAAACATCAAAAAGGATTTGCAGACTTACAGTTCGATTTGACCGCCATGCATTGTGTATTTTTATGACCCTGAGTTCTTTCAACCAGTCGAATGCTCCCATAGGTTCTCTTTGGTGGATAGAGAACTCGGCGGATTCGAGAGCCGATTTAGAGCCAATCCACGGCAACGCGCTGTAGAATCTTGACCACTGATAACTCCTTTTGACAACGGCATTTGCAGGAACAATCTCATCATCAAGAGTCTCCCAAAGTAGCACGACAAAACTACGCAAGCATGCTTGTGAGACGAAAGCTTTGATCGTTGGTCGCATCTCTGCCATTTGAAATGCGTCTCGCTCATCACCGTTTGGTGAAATCGTGCCATTGCGAATGACGATGCCCCTCAATTCATCCAGTTCTGCAAGTTTTGGATCTAAGAGAAATACCGGGGCAGAAGCTTCAAGATATGCAGAGAGCCCCAGCGAGTTGACGAGGTATATGAACTCCTTTAAAAGAGTTGATGTAAGCCGAGACTCCCAATTGCCGATAAGTACGCCAGTAACAACATTTTGGTGGCTTGATATAACCTTGCAAGCGGTCATTAGGTTGCACAGCCATTCTATAACAGATATAATGGGCTTCTCAGCGTTGTGGCAAGTAACAGACTCGACATCCAGCCGAGCAAGTGATTGTGGTGGTAATTTGTATTGGCCAGATAGCATCGCATCAACCACACCCCGCTTCAACGGGTCGAACACCAGGAGTTCCCATTGTGCTAACAGTTGTACTTGATGACTGGTTGGTGGGTATGCGAATTCTCCAAGATAAACCCCATAGCTCCCAGGCTTCGCTTGTACTCGTTCGATTCTGCAATGGGACAGGCTCTGGGAGGTTTTCGATATGTACGTTCTCACGGAAGGTGGTATTCTATTTGCATTCGACTCGTGCTCCTATGTAGAATCAGTGTTCAAGTCCGTTTGAATGATGATCAAACACTATGCATTGTGCAACAACTCGAAGAAACTTACCATCCATTTTTTTCGAAGCTTCAAAAGTACTGCATAAAGTACATATGACAGACCTAGTCCGATAGATACGAGGATAAATGCGATAAGAACCTAGCGAACTGTCAGTAATAACACCTAGCGAGTACCAAGGAGAACAATACAAACTGCCACCACTCTATAAAAAGGTCGGTGTAGTCGCCAGAGGCAACACCGGTTATCTTAGCCATGAGGAATTAACAACGCTCTCTTACTCTTGAATACTTCGAAGCCCAGTGGTACCATATAAGAGAGAGGATGTGGAAGAGACACAGGCAGCAGGAAGTTTGCCCTCAAAGAAACATGGCTGATCAAAATCACAACATCAGCGTAAAGTGCTATGCGTGGCCCCAAGTGGAGAACACAAGGTCACTAATAGCGGAAGTGAAAAGTTCAAGCAATCTCATGGCCGAAAAAAGACAAACGGAATGAATGAAAGTGCGAAAGATACAATCTTTTTTGAGCACTACATCCGCTAGGGCGGCGCGTCATGTTTGGGGCTCTTACCCGGCCCATACGTTGATCAGCGCTGTATAGGCAGGATTATAACAACATAAAAAATCGGCCCGCTTTCCACCTACAACCCAATTAAGGAGAGAAGATCATAAGAAATGACCTTGGACAGGGGGAGAGTTCATGAGGGCCACATCCTTTAGCACTGCGGCCAAGGGGTTTACCAAGGCCGTACAGTAATAACTTGCAGAAACGAAGACGAATTTCCTTCTAGAACGGCATTGGAAGGCGGCCCCGGATTCCTACACGTGGCTGGAGCGTCAGTTCTGCAGATAATATCGAATAACCTGCACCGCAAAGAAAAGGGTCAGGCAATCACGCCAGAGTCAATGGCGATCGCTCCCCAATGCTGCGCCCAGGCATTCAACCTGAGCAAAGCACACCACTACAGCCCAAGCGCTCGGTTGTCCATTAGAATAACAATCCGGGGGAAGACATTCCAGGAACATCAAAAATCCGCTCGAGGCAGCGTGAGTAGGCATGGGATGCGCTCTCTGAGTGAGAGGCGACCAGTACGAACTCAAGATGAGACAACGCCAGGATGGAAAAGGAGGGGAGATGTGCATGCATGTAAGCTATCGATATGCAGTGGCACTAGCCTTCGTGTGGGGAAGCCCTACTCGGCTCGTCTGCAATATACAATGATGGGGATGAAGGAAATTCCGGTGTTGTTGTTCGAGTGAGGTTGAGAGCAAAGCGGGTCTCATTCGCTTACGCGAAGACCCACTTCTTGATACCTCAGGCACCATTGACTTCCGCGACTTCCGCGACTTCCGAATAACCTCACTCGCCAAACTTGGCTCCAACCACGCTCCATTTCCTCCTCTATTACTAGTCCGTTGTAGTGCAGCCACTTCCACGACCATCAATACGTCGACTATCATTGGTTTTACTTGGCTCTGTCGCTTCGAAACACCTCTTTGCGCGAAATGGCTCTAGGCATCTCGCATCGTTCCTGATCTCGACTCCCAAGCTGCCACGAAGAAAACTTGCTGAAGAGATCTTCGAGAAACACCCCAACGCACCTTTGCCACACTTAGCATGTCTGCTGATGCCAAGCATCTTCAACCTGAACAGTCGTTTCCGCTCGCAATCCGAGGTGGTTTCCGCCATGGATTCGCGAAATCGGTCCTGGCGTGCCCGCTTAGGGACCGTGACTACCACCTTGGCCGCAGTCTGTATGCCGATCAGGGGCAGTATTGCCAGGAACAAAATACCCAGAGTGCTTCCAACAAGTGTGAAGCAGACTCAGAGCCGCGAGCTGCCGATGACGTGGCGGCTGTTCTATTCATCCATCCCTCGGTACTACCGCACCTCATCTCTGCGGCAAATATCCAGAAGACCAGAGCAAGTACTCGGCTACATGATCAGAAAACTCGCTCCGAAGCGACTGCCGAGTATTGAAAGCAAGCTCTCCAACACGTTGCATTGAGTAGCCGTGATCTTGAGGTCCAGCGTGCGTCAAGGAAGTCCTTCACAATTTTGCGGGGAGATGATCTGGAGAAATCACAAACCTATCTCTATCCATAGTGCACTCAAGTTGTTTACACCAAATGTATGAAGGCTCATCAGTCTCGCTGCCCCACCGTCCACCATTTTTATACGGCATCCACGGCAGTCAGCCATTCTATGATGTCCACGCGATGGAACAAAACGACAACGTAACGTATTTTAGTCTTTTATTCTGTAGAATTTTATATTGAGCAATTACTCTGAGCAAGTTCGACTTTCTGGCATCAGTTCTGTATATATTTAATCATCTGTTCGTCCTAGGCGTCAGCCGTTTTCTTGACCAACGAATTAATTGCCGCTTTTTCTTTTCAGAGACACAATGCATTCATTGCAAATGAAGCTTTACTTGGCACTAGCAATATGCCTGCCCTTGGCACAAGCAACTGCGTGCGACCATAGACTGACCAAGCGCACGATGAACACAACAGGAGGAGACCAACCACACTCCATCAATAACGACCAATCAATCGTGCCAAAGCTCACTCAAGTGGCGCCTACCGTGGAAGTCGTTGTTGACCAGGTTAGAATAAACGCCAACACTTCTTTTCCCACCACCAATATCACTGTTCATGCCGTCGCGCCGCAAGCGGCTCTTACGATCAACAGCACGGTTCTGGTTATCGCTCGCGATGCGGCCTCAGCATACTCAACATACTCGGGTTTGAACGATTACGCGATACCGTATACTGCCTTGATCGTTCCCTCCACTGGAATTGCATTGCCAAAACTCAATAATTCTGCAACACAAGGAAACTTTGGACTTATTGTTATCCAATCAGAAGTCAGCTATCTCAACACGAAAACAGGAAACTACGCCAGCGCCCTAACCGATGCGCAATGGACTACTCTATACAACTACCAAGTTTCGTTTGGAGTTCGAATGGTGCGACTTGACGTCAGTCCAGGCACAACTGTAAGTTTCCAAATTTTCTATTACTTCATTGATCGATTGGCTCTATCAAAATAGATGTGCTGACCTTAACACTTTTAATTTAAGACAGGGACTTCATCATTAGGTAGCTGCTGTTCTAAAGGGGACCAGCTTGTCTCGATTTCAAATTCAACAGCTTTTCCAACGGCTGGTCTCAATATGTGAGTAATCTGCGTTTCTATATGTGAACCAGCGACAAAGCTGACTCATTATACAGTGGCGCGGGCTTAAGCACCAGCGGTCTTTGGCATTATAACACCCAGATCACAGATCATTCCATCGCGACGGAATTTGCCCAATTCGCAGCTGATACTACAGACGGCTTTAAGACTGCCTCGACAGCAGGTGTAATCAATAATATCAATGGCCGAGAACAGGTCAGTTGGGAAGAGATCATTGAATAGGCGTTTTACTGACATTGATAGATGGTTTTTTTCATCAGTTTCTCCACAGACTGGAGTTTGACGTCAAACTTTTTGCAGCATGCTTGGATCCATTGGGGAACCCGGGGCCTTTGTAAGCGAAAGAATGGCAATAAGAGCAATAATTATGCTAATAGGGACAAAAGATACCGGTTATCGCAGAGCAATGTTGTCTATACAGAGTAAGTCGACCATAATTTCCGAGTTGTTTTAATCTTCAAGATCGCAAGAGTAACAGGACTGCAGTCGATGATATGTTTCTCGAAACACCCCCCTACACGGATAATACTACCAACTTCCGCCTGACCGCTGCTGACTTGGACGACCACGTCGCTTGGCTTCCAACTATAACTGCGGCTCTCAATCCTGGAAGTACCTGGTTTATAGAAATCGGCCATAATGGAAATGGAAACATCGAGGTATGCAAGTGTTGACGACACGTGATTTCCCTCAAGCCCCGCCCCAGGAGATCTTGTCCCCGATCATTACTCTTATACATACATTCAAGGCTCGCCGTGACAACATTGGTATTTGCTGACTTCGTTGTTATGCCAGAAAACTGATGATGGAACATTTGGAGATCGTGAATGTTCGCCAGGTTCCAGTAAGTAGACTCCAAGTGTCCGGAGCCTCTGACGTGAACCCTGAACTTGACTGGGAAGAGATGCTAACTTCGAATAGTCGAATATCCTGATCAAATAGACACACCATTAGAGTTTGCGAAGCCTCTTGGTAGTGGAACGGATCTATGGCCTGCAAAGCCGACAGCGTACCCAGCGTACAGCACATCCTGTACCGGCAACGACGAATTACTACAGTGGTTTCAAGACGCGAATAACCTCAACTCCTTCGCCCATATTTCTCACACCTTCACACACGAAGATCAAGATAATTCTACCTATAATGATTGTTACAAGGAGATTACGTGGAACACCGCTTGGCTAGCAGCCGTCGGAATTTCCGCTGCCGAGAAATTCAGCCCCTCGGGGATAATTCCTCCTGCTATTACGGGTTTACATAACGGAGATGCTCTCAAAGCATGGCACGATGCCGGAATTGTAAATGTTGTTGGGGATAACACTCGACCTGTTCTCCTAAATTCCGTATGCCGACCTTCTTTCATCCTCTCCCGTTTCGAAAACTTCAATATTTCAGACCATCTCCATACTAACATCTTTTCAGGTCAATGAGCATTGGCCCCTGTTTTCTACCGTCGCTGAAAATGGATATGCAGGCGTGCAGATTACTCCACGTTGGGCAACCAATATCTATTACAACGTAATTTATCCACACCCAGCTGCAAGGATGAGTCGGCTAATGTTGTGAACCAGTGTGACTTGCCAGCCTGCACAGTCCAGGAGTGGAAAGACTTTTCCTCAGGTGAAGGTGATTTTGATGATTTGTTGGCACTTGAAAAAACTGTCAATGTACGACATATGATTGGCCTCCACCATGACCCTTATATGTTCCATCAGGTAAGAGACTTTTATCAGCTATGTTTCGACGCTAACTTCCGCATCTTAGGCCAATTTGCGAGTAGACGATGTAGACTCTACTACTGTCAACGGCGTGGCGGGCCAACACTCGCTTTTGATGGCGTGGGTTACTACCGTGGTCACCGAGTTTAATAGACTGTAAGTTTTACTACCATGCATGAAAATATAGAGCACTTACTGATAATTCCGAAGGGTTACATGGCCAGTTACTACTCAAAAGCACGACGATGTGAGCTGGCTTCCCAACATCTTTTATCTTGATAGACTAACATTACCCTAGCTGGCCGCAACATTCCTATCCCGAATGAATCGCGATGCCTGTACGCCGAATATGGAGTATACCGTTGACCCCAAATCACAATCAATCACTGGAGCCACTCTCACAGCCCTCTATAGCTGCAAAGAGAAGATTCCGATCACCTTCCCAACTGCAGTTAAGAGTGCGCAAGGAGCTACAACGGAACAACTGGGATCCGATCCTCTAACACTCTGGGTCAAATTTAACGGCAAGCCATCAACCACCACCTTTACCTTCACTACACCTATTCCCCTCTCTTGAGCATAAAAAGCGGCGAGGAAGCCGCGGAAAGCGGTTCCTGAAGGATCTTAATAGCGGGCATATTCCCAGGAGTCATTTTCCTATCATACATGTTTCTCCTCTTCCCTTTTCTTGCGTTTACTTTGCATCTAGGGAGTCTTTCTACTTGGAAAAATGCAAGAAATAATGTTCAGGCAAAGGGTATCACCCTCCTGCCTGAATCTCAACTACTTCGACACCAATCCCAAATATATAAGTGCAAAATACGAAAACACTATCAAACTCCTGGTCACAAATTCGCATTGCTCATTGAAGTTCAGAATTCTCTAGATACCAAGCCACCTTCATCATCCAGCAAAGCGTCCCGGAAATTCTCTCTCTTATTCCATACCGAAGTTCTTTCTTGACGGATTCTTGCAGCACGATATCCCGATGCGTTTATACGACTTGCTTAAGTGCCATACCACAATCCCATGCTCCGACCCCTCTCAGCCCTGCTAATGAACGAATCAGCGTTATTCGCAGATCACATCTGTGTCCCGTGGCGATGTGACCCAACCAGCCATAGGGTCGCATCCACGGAGAAAGTCGTTCCTGCAAGTGCCTTGTACTTGGGGTCGTTATGAACAGGTGGGTGGTTTGCCACTCATCGTTGATATGCACGTAATATCTGGTCCTCAGCCTTTTTACTCTTGGCTTTTAGCCTGGGACAAGGTACCCCGGATTCCAAGTGATGATCCGGGGTGGCCGGGGGTGGCGGACTGTTGTGATCCTCGTGCTGATCGTGGAGTTTTCTTCCTGTGGGTGTGCTGATCATTTCCTTGGGAGGGCTGCTGATGTTTGTTTACTTTGCAGGGGGGTTGCCTCCGATTCGGGGACATCTCATCTGTCTTCCAATCTAGAATTTTCGCATTTTTCTTGTGAGAAGGAAGCGTGCGCTGGAATTTAGAGCTCGCTGAAGAGTCACTATAGTTTAGTATTACTCTACTGTTTTCTTCGACTTGTGGTTTTGTACTGGTGCCGAGATATCCGGTAGGTCCTGTTCAAGATCTGGACACTAAATGACAACGTAACAAGGATAAAAGATTTACCCATTCCGGCTTCCACTGCCACATAAGTGGTGGCCTTCAGTTCGCTGCCGGCTACGATAAGGAGGCGGATTAAAGTTCTTACCATGGTACCATCGGTTGTGCTGCTGTGCTGGAATTAAAAAGTACACAACATCAAGCTCAACTGCCTCCGCTTTCCTCAAAGGTCTTGCTTTGACCTCGGACATGCCGCTCTCGAATGTAGAAAAGCTTCTTTGCATGGACGATCATACCCCTTTCGGCACCTACGTTGATGCTCTATTGGCAATAAAGCGAGGAAATCTGAGAATTACCGACACTGAGGAAGAAAGAGCTCGTATCTGTACAGTATTCCACTTCCCATCCTCACACTTCTGATCTCTACCAACCATCCACGCACGCACGCCATTCCCCCCAATCATTTGAGCAGCACGTTCCGCCATCACTGCTGTGTAGCCATCCACGCTTAATCACTCTAGTCCAAGCATGATGTGCTTTTCCCTCTCAATTCACAAACCCATTTTCGAGTCTCTCAATCTCTCCAAACCAGTTATGATGTGCTTCTCTCTCTGAATTCACAACCCCAACCCGTCCGCTAAACTGCACTACCTATCCGTGTTCCACATCTCACAAACCCATTGCAGCAAGAGCGAATTCTTACGCGTCCTCTGTCTATTCTTTAAGGCTATTACGTCCTTTGCTTGGACCATCCGGTGGGAAAGCTCGCCAGGGTCGCTCTTTCACTGCTTCAAAAATTAGATACTGAATTTCAGCCTCATCCCCTTCCGATTTTCGGCATCGAACACTGGACAAGGAGTTCCCCGGGTATTCTATTTTTCCAGGTGGGTATCTTCCGCGCGGCAGACGGGCAACTGCTGGATCCGAAGGACATCTGGCTTAACTTGTACGGAGAAGTGAACCCTTAATATATAGATTAGATTTTAGCAATGAAAATTCTTGAGGGGGTCCTATTTTTGAGTTATTGCGTTAAGTCTGCGTGTATACATGCTATATCATGGCTTTCTTATTGCGTGCGAACCTCCCAGCATTCTGATGCTCAACCACTCCCCTTTCCGGATTCAAGCACCAGGCTACCAACACGCAATCGTCATTCAGTTGAAGCGTAGGACCTGCTGGCAGTTGCAACACAATATTCCCATATCGCGATCCCTAGTATTCTGGCACCCAACTAGTAATCACTTTGTGCTAGCACAATCTGCTCGTAAGCACCTGGCTTCTACCACGATACGCAGTCTCAAGACGCTCCCCTTCTTTCTACCGACGTCACTTCCCCTCAGCACTTACCATCTCCGTTCCCTCCTGCCCATCTATTTCTTCAACCCACAATGTCTTCAGGTGGAATCTTCAAACACAGCAAACACAACAACCCAACCCACTCAACCCACCCATCACACCCCGCCAGCCACTTCAAACACGAAAACGACGAACCCAACCCCAAGAAACCCTTCCTCCTCCGCATCACCACCCGCTGCAAAATAATCCTCGTTGGCGTCCTAACGATTATCGTCGTCGTGGTAGTTGGGGTGTGGGCACTGGCGCGGAGACAGCGGGAATTGGGACATACGGAGTTGCCTCCTTGGGGATGAAGAGGCAGGATTTGGTTGGAAGGTTGACGCTGACGGGAGACGAAATCTGGTATAATGGATGTGCGTTGATGAACAGGAAACGCCATCAAAGGAGAGGATGGGAGAAGAGATAAACCTGCTAGCACTAGCAAAAAGAGTCGGAAAAGCCACATGGATATTGCAATCAACCTCGGGGAGAAAGATGTGAAGATAGGCTATCGGGAGATGTACAGAAAGTAAAGGGGCAAGGAACACGGGCTACGCATCGCCAACAGACTCCCAAATCTCAGGTGTCTGTCTACATACCCACCATCAAAACCACACTTTCGGACCCGTACCATACGCCAATTACTGCTACTTAACATCCCATCAAATCTGTCAGAGACCCTGAAGCATAATCCTGGTCGCGGTATCTGATGGAAGGGACAATAGAAAACCCACAAATTAGTTTCAGGATATAAGAGACGAGATTAGAGTCGTAAAGGTTAGATGGGTGTGAGTTTTGAAGGAAGGGAGAAATCGAATTCTTCCAACACAAAAGAAACACTCAATAATGACAATTGTTACAAGCAATCCCACCACAACACCGGTCAACTTCCTCAACCACTCAAGCCCAGAGTAACGTGAAGCTGTACCCACCATTTCTAAATCAAGTAACAAGTTCCTGCCAGCAGTGAAATTTCTCATACCAAAAAACCACAAAGAATCATACAGTACACCAAAAACAATATCAAAAGAAAAGTTTCGACGTACCAAAAGAAGTATCATCCCCACAACAATTCCTCATCCACCAACGCAAGAACTTCATCACCGCACCTCAAATCCCCCTTTCAAACCAGGCATTTCCATAATGTTACACGCATACAGGCTAGGGTAACCAATCTTATCAAACAGTGCCATCCGCGTGTACTCCTTCGCAAGAACCATTGGATGTCTCTCTTCCCCTTCCCCTTTTCCTCCATAAACACACCCCATAAAAACCCCCCTAAAACCGTAGCTGTATATCAAATGAAAATCTCCAAAATACCATAATATCAAAAGAAATCTCGTCGCGCTTACCAAACCGCGTCAGGATATAGAGAGGATCATTCAGCCAAAACCACCCTCCCCAACGCCTCACTTCCTCGTTGGCCTTAGCCTCAAGTATCCGAGACCTAAATGTATCAATGTACCGTACCTTGGTAATGACGTTGAAAGAGTACGTACCCCTAGAACTTCCGCCCGCGTTCCAACCTAACCTACCGTCCATTTCCACAACGCCACTTTCCTACATATCATACTCCAACCTCACATTTCTTGACTCAACCCGTGACACTCGCAATATTGATCTTCGTGACTTCGTCCCACCTCAATCTCCACGCATCTCCATCCACCTCTCCACGTTCCCACAACGCCACCAGACAACCACCCAGCACGTCTATCAAAATCTTACCCTACATTCCCCGATTTCACCATCTTCACATCCGAACCCCAGATCCCAAAAATCCCAAATGTACCCCACACCAAGACACCCCATGGTTCTCATGTGTCATATTTCCCCAGGGCAGACCAAGATCGTCAGGGGAAACCTCGCCGCGCGGCAACTCCATACCGTGAAAAAAGCTCCGAAAATTCGATATTTCAGTATACCTTGCTTGGTACGCTCATGTGGGGCCCATCACCTCCACATACCCAACCTTAAACCAACCTATCTGCAATTAAAGAAGAGCGAAAAGAGCCCTTTTCAGAAGCAGCAGAAAACCTCAAGTCAACAAAACCTCGCCATAAAACCATAAACTGAACAGGAGCAGCTTCTCCGCAGTTTCTTTTACCAACCCCGCATTTTTCCATGCATACTAAACCCCAATAAACCCCAATGTGCAGTTACTTGCTCAACACTTCCCTAGCTTCCGCAGTGCCAGGTTCAGTTTGAGGTTACCGATATAAATGACTTGCATATGATGTGTCCTCGCATATGTATGTTCTCTGGCATCTGTGGGCTAGGTAGTAGTCAGTACATAATACAATTTGGACCTGTGCTCGTTGGGTAAGAACCCTCCAGGTTGCCATCTTGCTATGTTAGCGTGACTCAACACCCTTTATCGGGACCGTGAATGGACAAAGTGCCGCACCAACTATGATGCAGGGCGCTGTATTCTTTGCTCCACTCAAGTATGTCGGTATTACGAAAAGTTTCTCCCATTCTTGCGCAAGTCGGAAGGGAGGGCCGGCAAGCAGTTCTTGAGATGGGCGTTCGCGCACTCACGCGTCGAGGGCGTTGTCGGAGTAAACCCAACTAATACACACGAGCGATTGAGGAAATGCAGCTCCTGCAGCCGCATTATTCTTCTTGTATAAAGCTACTCTATGTTCAAGAATTGCTCCGATATCGAACTACCTAAAAGAGGCGATGATCTACATCTGGAGCAGGAATTTCCCAAAATTTCCCTTGAGAGTGTGCCAAGCACCCAGAGAAGAGAAGACGTACCTATTCTGGATCATGGTGCCACATCTGGCAAGGAGGCTGAAGGTGGATTCCTGGCCAGCAGGATCTTCATTTCCCGCTGATTGAAGCCCGACAAACTTCAGAGATCTTTCAGCCATCTTAGGCTTAATTGCTAATTCGCTCGCAGGAGGGGAGCATGAATTGCCTCATCCTAATTCTGGTTTAATCTCGCTTCAAGTATAGTCAACACCTGCAATGTACTGTACCACCTCCCTGCTCCTTGAGAATTCAGCCCATCGCTTGGATAAATGTTGCCCCAGATTCTGGAAGTAGCTTCCCCACAAGTACTTCGATTATTCTTTATTGCGACTGCTACACGGCATATGCGATCATTGAGATCTAGGGCGGGGTGCATCACACTAAAGCCGCCGAGGACGATCTGCCTCGAGTCAAAATCAACCATCTTACTAGACGAGATCGAAGGTAACATGTTCTTTGACCATAGGTTCCATGGCGGTTAAAACATCTTCCTAGTGCCTTGCAAAAATTGAACAATAGGCAGCCTTCTCCGAAGTGGCTGGACCTACCGTCAACCAGTGGTAGAACACATGATTGAATTTCGAGCAAGTATTGCAACTTTCGAAATTCCTGGCAGCCTTTTTCAGGGGCAGACTCATAGAGATGACGAACTGCTGACTCCCACAGCATTCTGCCAACTCGGCGTCTTTGACTACCGTCAACGTAGAATTTTCAGATAACGTGAAAGGGGTATTTTCGATGCCTAATTGCTCTCGGATCAAGGGCACTTTGTACAAAGACTCGAAGCTGAGCTAATAGCATCAGCTTACTGTCTCTTCGAAAATTTTACGCATAACAGACTCCGTAAGAGTGAAATGCAGAATAATCTTGAGAAATCCTTGCAGAAATGGAGTCGGTTGCGAAGTCCCCGTACCACAACAGAACCCCATTTGGACCACTACTTTTATCACCGCACCGAGCGACCATTCCAGACACATTCCGCTTTCAAAATTCCCCGGTCCAGGGAGAAGCAAACGCGCGTTCTCTCATGGCAATAGGAAAATTCGATTGCAGGGGTTAAAAATAGAGATGGCAAAAAAGACCTCATTCGGACGCACGTTTTTTTGCCCGATACTTCGGATACCAAGAGAAAAATACGTGATTGAAGTGGACCGTATAGAGAATTGAGCCAGGCTTCTAGAAGCAGCTTCCCAATTAAAAAAGTTCGAGTAATATACCGCGAAAGTTCTCACGGCTGAGCGGGAACTGGAACACTTGGGAGAAAGCCATATTGGACTGACCAGCATCATCCGGGACTGCTTTTATCACGCGAGAGAAACACGTTCATGCGAGGCTACAACGAAAATTGTCAACCCCAAAATCCAAGGTGGGAGTATAAAGGACGTGTAAAGTTTTGTGGCGCCCATAAACTTTTACCAAGCATACTCCCAAGATTTGAATTGCAGGGTTATACTTGTGTTATATTCGTTGCAGACATGCCGTGCAGCACTTCTTCTGGCGCTTCCAGTCCGGGGCAATTTTCCTCTGGTTCTGATATTGATGAGATTTTCACCCCTTTGACCGAAAGATCGATTCTTTTCGACGACCATGAGATTGAAACCACAGTTCAGCGTTCAACAGACCAACATATACTCGTCGTTGGGGGGTGTGGCTTCATAGGCTCCCATACTGTATGGGAGCTTGCGAAGGCTGGATATAACGTAGGGATTTTGCCGGCTTTGAAATCCAAGACAAGCTGACGATTGGATTGTAGGTTGTTATCATTGACAATCTCAGCAATGCTTTCAGCTCCGTCTTTGACAGGCTAGAGGCTATGGTGGCCCACCATTATGGCACTGTCAAGACAGGAAGCTGTCGGCCATCGCTTAAACTTTTCGAGGCCGACTTCAGGGATACGCAAAAATTGACAACAATACTCGAAGGTTACGAGCATCCATTTGACCTCCCACGAAGCTCCGGCTACCCACGACAATCGCGTATCTCAGGCGTCATCCATTTTGCGGCCTTCAAGGCTGTTGGGGAAAGCATCAAATCCCCACTCAAATACTATGCCAACAATGTCGGAGGTTTGATCAATTTTTGTAGCTTGCTAGGCGACTTTGGAATCAAAAACTTCGTTTTCAGCTCGTCGGCAACCGTCTATGGCACTGTCGCAGATATCGGTATTCCCCTGCGAGAGGAGTATTGCAGCCAGGCAACAACTGTGTTCATTGACGATGATGGGCAAAAGAAAGTGGTAGAATCTGGTTGCGCTGGCCTGACGAATCCATATGGACGCACCAAGTGGATGTGTGAAGCCATTTTGAACGATTTAGCTAAAGCCGACCCTGACTGGACCATCACTGCTCTTCGATATTTCAATCCCATCGGCTGCGACGAATCCGGCTTGCTTGGGGAAGATCCTCGTGCTGCAGCTACCAATCTGATGCCCGTCGTCCTCCGAGTCATTTCCGGCGAGTCGCCCATCCTGAACGTCTACGGCGACGACTACGAAACGCCCGATGGCACTGCTGTGCGAGACTATATCCACGTCTCCGACCTAGCCTTGGGTCATTTGGCCGCGCTCAAGTCTCGCGCTGACCGTGGTTTCCGAGTATATAACCTCGGCAGCGGTCAGGGTTATTCGGTACTGGAAGTCGTGGCGGCCATGGAGCAAGTCACTCGGCGTAAGATTCCCACGAAGCTCGTCGGCAGGCGCGAGGGCGATGTGGGTATGTGTGTTGCCAGAGCAGACCGCGCCTTTGAAGAGCTCGGATGGCGGACAGAAAAGACTCTTGAAATGTGTTGCCAGGACATATGGCGCTTTCTCGAGCGCGTTGCCTCCAATACAGGCGCAGTTTTATAGTATCACCAGTATTGGTCGATATGAGATCGCGTGCCGCATTTTGTCGTCTGGCGTTCAGGATAGCATGGGATCCTGCGAAAACACGAAGGCATCCCGCCGGCATTCTTTTGGGGGTTTGATTACCATAGGCGTTTCTGCATTGGATTGGATTCCAGAATCTTGGTGATTTTATCTCTTTGCGAAGTGTAGATATGAATATAAAGATAAATTCATTCCAGGTTCGAGGTGGGTGCAGAAGATGAGGAGAATGTGAAGAGGAAAGGGACGCGGGACGCACGCGTTCCATTTTGGCGATGCAGGTGCACAGGCAGGTGGTCTGTTCACCTGCATCACGTGGCACGCTTTTACGTCACTCTCCCCAAAGCGGCAGGACCCAACGACCCCTCGCTATCACACCCTATCAGTATATGATGCACAGCACGAATCAGACAAATCTCAAATACAGTGCATAATCATTTTGATTGATTTCGTTATATAATAAATACATGAGTGGCTGGCCGTGAACCGGTGAGTCTTCCAAAGGGGTATCTCTCGATGCCGAGCATACGCAAAAAACAAATTCTCCCCCAAAATTTCATCCCCTCCCACAACTCACACATTTCCCTATCTAAAGTATATATCTAACCTATAAATATCCAATCGAATCTTCTTCCCAAATCTTCCAAATCCTATCTTCTTCCTCGTTCAGAAATGAATGTAGTTACCCCCCCGAGCCTATAATCTAGGCGTAATGTACAAGTAATGGTCAATTAAATAATTTGGACCTTCGGTAACTTCCTCGGGACCAGCCAGTTCTTGGGAGATAGTGGTACAGCCATGCTAGGTGTCCACATTCTGGTGCTCACGATGGAGATCGGGGCTAGGGCTATAGGCTCCCTCTTCTTGCGTCCCCAGGCCTCATTGTTGGTGCTCGCGAATAGCTTTGGCTGAGATGGCCACATGAGACCACTCTCCTCTTTTGGCAAAGTTTGGGGAGCAGTCCATGTGCCAGGCGTGATTGATAAGGTCATAGCGACGATAGGAGCTGCCGCAATGATAGGGGCTGCCGCTACGATAGGCGCTCCTCTGGGTAGGCTGCAGCTGAAATGGAGCCAGTCTTTGGCTGGCTGATCTTTGCCGCCCGCTTGGAAAAGTTCATGGGAAGTCAGGATTGGAAGGGCAATCTGGCGGGAAGCTGGCTGAGCCTTTTTAGTATGCTGACCCCTCAATGTGAACATATCTGGCTGCTCTTTGAGGTTTGCGGAAACAGGGGCTGACCACATGCCACTCTGGCCAGCAACAATCCAGTTGGGTCGTGAGACGAGAGTAGAAGTTGCTTTCCAGAGGTAAGAGGTCTCTAGGACTGGAAGGGCAGTAACCTTAGCGGCGGTCTTCTTGGTATGCTGACCCATCAACGCGAACATATCTGGCTGCTCTTGAATATTTGCGGAAATAGGGGCCGACCACATGCCACTCTGGCCAGCAACAATCCAGTTGGGTCGTGAGACGAGGGCAGAAGTTGATTTCCAGAGGTTGGAGGTCTCCAGGGCTGGAAGGGCAGCAACCTTAGTGGCGGTCTTCTTGAAGCTTCCGGCGTTGGCAACGAGCTCTGTTGCCACACTTCTGTCAAAAACGTTCTGTTTCGACCACATGGAATCGGTTACTGCGACCGACTTAGGAGCAGGAGGTGTCCACGTAAGAGCTTTATCCGACTTTGCAACCTTGCTAACAACAACGGGCTTTGCAACCTCGCTGGTGATCATGGGGTTGGAAACCTCTCTATTGAGCATGGGCTTTGCAACCTTGCTAGTCATAACCAACCAGTTAGGATCAGAGGTAGCAGTCATCTGAGGTGCTTGCCAGAACACTGTCGATTCGAGAACGGGAAGAGCGACAGCTCTAGTGGATATTGCCTTTCTAGCGACATCCCCCTTAATGCTAACAAGCTCGTTTGAGGCTTTTCGACTAAAATTGGTGTCGTGGGACCACATTTGACCAACTTTGTCTGCCTTAGCGGGCGCGGCAGCTCGTGGAGACCATGTGAGTGACTTAACAGAAGCAGGTTGGACAGCAGCAACTGGAGCGATAGTAGGTTGAATGACGACAGCAGATTTAGTTGGAGGCGACTTGATAGTAACAGATTGAACCTTCTTGCTAGTAGTCAACCAGTTGCGTTGGACAGGCGCAACCTTGGGTCCTTGCCAAAATGCTGTTGATTCTAGAACGGGGAGTGCGATAGATCTAGTGGATGTTGCCTTTCTAGCGACATCCCCCTGAATAATAGCAAGCTCTGTTGAGGCTTTCCAGTCAAACTTGGTATCGTGGGACCACATCTGCCCAAATTTGTTGGCCTTTGTTGGTACAACTCGTGGAGACCATGTTAAAGACTTAACAGTGGCAGCCTGGGCGACAGCAGGCTGAATGACAGCAGATTTTGCTGGAAGAGACTTGACAGCCACAGATTGAGCCTTGTTGCCAGCAATCAACCAATTGCGTTGAATAGGAGCAACTTGAGGTGCTTGCCAGAAGACGGTGGACTCTAAGATTGGAAGGTTGTCAGATCTTGGAGCCTGGGCTTTGCGGGGCTGTTCCATAGGCTTGCTGAAAATAGATGGCACCTGCTTTACGGTTTGCCTCTTTGACCACATCGTTGAGGCAGACTGCACCTCAAGGATTGCAATTGGGCTCCACATGGCAGATTTAACTAAAGAAGTTTTCACAGAAGCAGCCTTAATTGGAGCAACTGGAGGGATCGAGACATCTCCACAGTATCCAGTTGCCGCTGGGTGAATTTGAGCGGTGGATGTAACAAGGTTAGCTGTGAAGAACACGGGGTGGCGGACAGAAGAATCGTAGATCGACCCAGCTCCTGGGACGACACTTTGGGCAAGCGCTTCCTCAAGAGCAGCTGTCCACATAGCCTCTGAAGCATTTAATCGCTGCAAACGAGGTTGAGATTGAGAAATTGCTGCCATCAAAGCAGAACTCCACATCTCAGGGGTAGCGTTGATTCGCTGCAAGCGAGGAGTAGAAGCCAGGATAGCAGCACTCAGAGCAGCGTCCCAGTCCTGGGCAGTTGCCGCTGGGCGTCCCGAAATCTTCTTCTTCCTCAGAGGTGCAGGGGCTTTAGGAAGTCCAATGTTCTTGTTCGCTGCAGGGTTCTTTGGGAGACCGATGGTCATACGTCTGGTGGGTGGCGTGCTCTTCTTAGCGGGTGTGCCGGCCTCAATGGCCTCAGCAAGTGCTGCAGCCCAGTTGGCAGAGGAGCTGAGAACTGATCTCTTCTGAAGCTTGATTAGCTTTGGTGCTGGCTTAGCCTGGCTGCTGGAAGTAAGAGCAGCGCCGGGGTGGCCAGGAAGCTTGTTTGGTGGGGTCAGTGTTCTTCTGTTCAAGGTCGCGGCTTTGGCCTCAAAAATATCACGGGATAGCAGAACCGTTGACTTCCTCACAGGCTTTTGGGGAGCTGCAGGAACATTGGACTCTCGTTTATCTTCCATCGGCTTAGGAAGACGTCCAGGTATGGGGATCTTTGATTCCTTTTTGCCATCTTCCACTGGCTTGGGGAACTGGCGTAGAGGGAGCTTTGAAGGGGTCTTGGGCGTAGGCTTGGCAGGTTCAGGGACATCGACTGGTGGCTTGTCCTTGGGTTTGGCAACCGAGAGCGCGTTTGCAGCATTGAATGTGAATACTGATGATGCCTGAGTGCTAGTGGATTTGAGAGAATCTCTGTCAGATGTTGGTGAAGATCGGCCCGAAGAGGTCTCCGAATATATGGATGGGCTCTGAGGTCTAATGGACGACTCTGAGATCCAGTCACGCTCTTGCACTTGTTTCATGCTCCTTCTGCTCCAAAGTCTGTTGGACGAAAGAGTTGGCATAGTAGCACGAACTGTGCGAGGCTTTATGGTCATGTTGATTGCAGCTGGAGCTAAGGCAGTTGTTCGAGAGACGAATGCAAGCTTTGCTGTGAACAGCCCACTGCTTGCCGATTCTTGCTCCTTGATGGGTGACCACATTGCAGCGCGTGTGTTTGTGATAGTGGCAGACTTGGCTTTCAGAGCAGGCAACGTCGTGATCTCGCGGGTTTGCGATGCGAAGATCCATGAGATTGGCTTTTGAGTTTCCTGCTTGTTTGCCCACATCGACCGTGACACGATAGTTGGGAGCGCAGGCTTGCTTGTTCGTGGTGCCTTCACCATGGTCATTGCCGCAGGAGCAGCGTTAGTTGTTCGGATCACGCTTTGCTTGTCTCCTATGGCAAAGAGACCAGTGTTGCGTAACTCATTCTTCCTTGGCTTTGCCTCCCATGTGAGGCCCTTTGCGATGCTTGCAGTGGAGGCTACATCTGAAACCTCGGCGTATCTGCTTTCCCACATAGCATGTACAACTGGGTTGGATCCACCCTTAATGTTGCTTGTTGTCCATAAATCACGAGATTCTATGGCTGGTAGAGTGCCCCCAAGGCGAGAAGCTGGTCTGGCTTGGCTCTTCGAAGCAGAAGCAGAAGTAAGCTGTTTCCACACACTTTCCTTTGGCTGGGACAGTCCCTTACTGATGACAGGCGACTCGGTTGTTACATCGTTATCCCATAGTAGAGAGTTCTTTCGTGCAAGTGGCTGAATAGGGGCACGAGGCATGGTTGCTTGAGCAAGCGGCTTTGGTTGTTGAGAGACTGGTTTAACCGGCTCGCTGTTATCGTAGTCCTCGATAATCGCCTTTGATTGCTGCGAGGGCTGAAAGAAAAGGCTGTTCTTGGAGGGCACTTCGTCTGTCTTCAAAAGGCTTGCAATTTCCCATAGAGTTGTTTCGTCGAAATCGTCGTCGCTTTCTGAGCCCATGTCGGAGGATTCCTCCTCCTCCTCCTCCTCATAGTCATCGAAAAATGACGAAGAGTACTCGTCCAAATTAGATTCAAGTGCCTCAGACCTTGCCTGAAGGTTAGCATTGATGATCGGGACTGCGTGGAGCACAGGAGCGGGAGTCCGCCGTAAGACAGCGGACTCGGACTTCTCGCCCCATGGGAATTGATAAAGACCAAGTGTATCCCGCTTGTTGGGGAGAGGAACGGGGCTCTCGACTACATAGTAGTTAGTTTAGGAAATCAGTTTTATAGGAACGAAGAAGGTACTAACCAATGTCGGGGAGTAAGGTAATACGCTTTGACCTGCGCTGTGGTCGTTGGGTGACTCTTCGGGTAACGATGCTTCTTGGTCTCACGAGTCTGGAACCCCACAACCCTACTACAGCTCGGCTCCGTTCAGACGAAGCAGGCTTGGACCACAATTCGGTGCTTAATATGGAAAGCATAGGTCCACCTGAACGTTGAGCTGGACGAACATTCTTCGCAGGTGGCTCTACCGAAACAACACGAGCAATAAGTGACTCGGATGGAGGATTCCACATTTTACTGAAAGCCACTTTGGCGAATCGCTCCTGTATAGGTGGCTCCCAGAGAGAGGCTGCTTGCTTGCCGCCGTTGACGCCACAGTAGGCAGTGGATTCATACTCAGACTCATTATCCGAATCAACGCTCTCAGGAGGTGTCGGACTGCCAATCGGATTTGGGAGGGGTTTCGATATCGAGAGGAAATTCAAACTCTTCTTCCTCAAAAGATCTGGCGCCTTATCCATGTATTCAACTTGGGCCTCCGCCAATCGTTGTTGCCACATACTTGCTCTGGAGTTGTCTGAGCTCGCTGTCGACGTAGAAACTGTGGATTTCATACTTGCGATTCGCTCGGCTTTGGAAGCCTTACGAGAAAGTGCTTGAGAACTATTCTGAGAGCTGTTTGAACCCTTTCGAGAAAGAGTAGCTTCTGATAGCACAGGTGTAATTATGCTCATCATAGAGTCTCGGTCCAAGTTAGTTTGCATTCGCTGCCATTGGTTTTCCTGGTCACCCATCTCCTTTTCGAGATCTTCTAGCAACCTCAGTCTGTTACCAAGACCAGTATTTTCGGCCATAGGATCTGTACCGTTTGGCAGGTGTTCAAGAATAGAGCTAACTGAATCGCGATTAGGCCCTTCAAATAGTTTGAGCTGAGCTTGTATTTCCTGCAGGGCCCGTTCTGGAGAGTCAATTGGTGACGGTTCAGCTCCACGGACTACCACCGTGGCTCCTCGGCCAGATCGATTCAGCTGTAGGGGGGTAGGTGGTGGCATTTTACGAGATCTGGTTGATAAACTGCGCTCAGAGAAAGTTGGCAAATCATCACCAATCCTACGGTGCCACCCGGGCTGTGTACGTGAAGGCATCTTATCCGAAAGAGATTGCTCGTCATCAAGGAAGAAAGACTTTCGGGTATCGTTTTGCGCGGCCGAATCAAACATAACGGTCATAATCTCTTCTTGATCATTGTACTCAAGTGGAGGTACAGACAAAGTTGAGACTGTCTTGCTTCTGGTCGCATTTCCACCGGGCTTCTCCGCTTTCTGGATCTCTGTTATTCGTGCTACGTGTGTGGCCTTGGAAAGATCGAACGGAGGAATTTCAGAGTGCACAGAGCCCCAATAAGTCGAGTCTCTTTGACTATCACCTGGGCTCTTATCGGTCCATACAGATGCTCTGAGATTATCATAGACTGATTCTGGTGCTTCTTGAACAGAATTGCGGTTGTCAAGGTCGCCCACTGCTATGCCAGGTATCCAAGTCTCACCAAGTTCGTCAGAAAGGTTGCGATATGTGTTTGCACTGAAGCGATAGGTATCCTCCGCCGACACTTTCTCTGATGCCTGAGCAGCCTTCGCTGGCGAATTTGGAATGTTTATAATGTCAGAAAGCCCAAAGGATGCTATTGTCATCCGTTTGGAGTCTCGGCCGTCATTCGTCTCTCTGGGCAGCACAGGGCTATCAGGTCTCTCCACTTTTGGAACACTGGAGATAAAAGCAGAAGGAACCCGGGGAAGAGCAGGTACGGAAGATCGTCGCTTAGCTATAGTGGATGAATTTGGTGGTGCAGGGAAAAGCATCTCTATCTTTTCGTCAAAACTCATATCAGCTGACTGCTCTGGGAGCAAACGTTGCAACTTGATAGCGCTAGTTGGTGGAGCTGGTAGTGGTGGGAGCTCAGTGGGACTGCCAGGGTATGCAGCAAGCAGCGACTTTCTCAATAGCAGCGATGAGCCTGATTTGCTGCGCGAATGTCTCTGTGAGCCGCTTTGGAACATAGCCCCCCCCTTCTCAGCTCCACGTCTAACTGGCCGCGGGCGGTGTATGATCGAACCAGACGATTTCAGAGGCGAGTATGTCGAATTTGTGTCGTCGAGCATACCCGCAGTCTTGGGACGCTTCGCGAACAGATCAGGAGCAGGAGCCATATTCATAAATGAATTCACAAAATCCGGGTTGTCATATACAATTTCGTTGATGAGCATGACTGTGGGATCTTTGTTATCCTTGTTAGGCCCAACTCGAGGATTTGAAGGAAGCCCAGTCGTATTTTTGCGTTGGAGGGAGGGTGGCAACGGAGCTTTCTCGTTCGCTGTTCTTTCAAAGCTCTTGGAATTCCTTGGCGAACGTCGTCGAACCTCCTCGCGGCCGGGTGAGATCTGTGCTGATGTAGTGCTCCCATTCGTAGAGTCAACAGACGAGTTAGGACTTGGAATCGCTGGCATAGGATAAGTTGGCTTTCCAGCAGGCTCCTTTCTCTTTACGCTAGTGCTCTTTTCAAGGCCCTCTTGTGGTCCATACATAGACATAGGCTTAGATGCAACAGGCATACGCGATCGAGCGACAGCCCCCGCTCGTCGTTCCCTTTCACTTTCTGCAGCAGTTGCTAGATCAACAGTCTGCATTCTCGCAAAAGGTTGAATATTATCGTCACTAGCATTCATAACGGGACCTGAGATGCCTAGACTCCTAACTCCTGATTTCGGGGCTGGCTTTGAGCGGTTGAAGAGGGATTTCTTTTGCTGGGCTGTTGGTGCCGGTACCGTCGGTGAAGATGTTGTTAAATTGTGCGACGCGGGGAGCATAACTGGCGGTGCCATTGCGGATGGGAATATGCCACTTGATCCTCGATACCCTGGTATATTCTTCGATACTACTGGGCTGTCTTGGTAGTTTTGTAAATCCCGCACTGTAACTTGTGTGTTAAGTTTTGTAAAGCCTCGAGAATCTCCCTGGAAATTGGATTGGAATCTAGTTGTTGGCGAATCGTTCGAAGAAGGGTTAACTACGAATAACGGTCCATGGCTGCTGTACGCATGGCCAACTACAGGCGAACCATCACCGACATCCTCTCCGAAAAGTTGGCTAGTTGGTGGTGCTGGCGCAATAAATGGGGACTGAGCCTCGGGTGTGGTTCCTTCCTCCTTCTTTGATATTAATAAAGCGCCCGAGAATAGGGTCGTCATTCCTGTAAAAGTTAGACTATTGTCTGAGTCTACGATATGCTTCCTCTACTGACCGACGAGTATTAAAAGGCCATTAGCAGGTACAACAGTTCTCACGATCAAGACAATGGATGAAATTCCTAAAATCATGGGAACACTCGTCTAGGAGGGGCCAGTTAGCATATCCTCGCGCACTAAATGGAGCAACTCACTATCGTCCACAGGAGAAAGCCAAACAGACTAAATTTCAAGGCCCTGCTTTGTTCCTCATCGCCTTTCTCGGAAAATACCCGCACTATCAGGGTCCCAACTATAATGACATCGAGGACGAGAACAACGATAGCCACAGGAAGGACTGAGGTCTGGGCCAGGCATACAGGCTCGAAGTCGGATCGGGAGACGGCCACCAATGCGATACCTGCAATCAAACGCAATCCTAGAATTCCCTGCAAGACTAGTTGTGAAGCGGTTGCCTTTGTGCCTTGGGCCAGCGCCCACAAGAAAAATTGTTCCACCGACACTCGCGCAAGTTGGTCCAGAGCCGTTGACACTACCACCAAGGCCTGGCAGGCAGTTGGCGAAGTCGAATCGACCAGAAGATTTAGGAAGCTGATTTGGGCCCACAAGGCAGCAAATATTAGGAACAGTAAGAGGACCAGCCTCCGGCCGTCCTGTGTGAGTTTGGAACCATGTCCTTTGAAATATATAAAAAACGCGCCAGTCGCTGCTTGAAGAAGAATACCACTGCAAAAAAGGTTAGCCTTAGGAGGGGATACAATTACTATGAGGGAGACTGACAATGAAAAAGCCGCGCTCAAAGTCTGAATGGAATCGGAAAGCCCCATGGCGGCGTGTAATTACAACTGAGAAGATTATATGGACAAACCCAATCTATGGGGAGTAAGTAAAAAGAATAGAACGAAAGGGCATGGTGCACAATAAGTCGTTAGCACATTCCCATGATAGTCGGCAGCGACAACAATGAAGGCAACCGTCAAGTGTAGGACCAGTCCAAGCAGTGGGAGTCGAGCAGAATGAAGACGACCAAGCGGAGGACCACGAACCACCCGACGAACAATGGCCGTCAATCACGAGGCGGGTATGGAGTGCGGGTTTGAGGGACCCAGAGGAGGAGCGCGTCCTGTTGCTGGTGAGCGCTGGGCAGGCGGGAGCCAAGCAGAGCTCGGACTCGCTGGAGCTGAGGGACCAGAGAGATTCTTCCCATTCCGGCGACGACCCGGCACATTTGCCCACGATCTGGGCCATTTTCAGTGCTCTGATGACGGAGGCATAGGCTCAAAGAGGCTCAAAAGTGGCTCTTCCACCGGCTGCAAGTGAGGGTAAGTGAGGCTGCTACACGATCTCCGACGGCGGCGTGGGTTTTCGATGCAGCCTGGGTATAAGTGGGGCCTCAGCGCACGCCACGGTTGGCTACAGCTCGCTACAGCTTGCACTTGGGATGGGTGCGGCGTGGAGCCTCCTTGCAGCTCCTGTTTCGCCTGAAACAGACTTTTGGTTTCGCATCGCACAACACTGGTCGACTCACTCGAACTGCACGGCGGAAAAATGATGTTGCCAAGTTGACATCGGGAGGCCGAGCAGTAGGAAGGGTTTCTGGGATGAAGATTTCAAGAATGCCCTTGAAATAACAGACGAGGGCCGTGACGCCAGACCATTCATCATGAACCTCAACCAGGAAAGGACCACACCACACTGTGTGTACCCTTGTAGATAATGTACCCCGTACGCATCATGGTTTGTTTCTACTTCGGTAGGTTGGGGGAATGTTCGGTGAAGTTTCGATGTTTCGATGAAACTTGTGCGAGCAGAAAGGATTTTGGATTGAGGGGTGGGCGACGGCTCGTTCTCGAAGGCTGGAAGGAACCTAAATAGTCTAAGCGACACCGGTCCCAGGAGCCAATCGCTGTGGCGGCAGCTCGAAAGCCGTGCTGGTGGTTGAAAATATATTGAACAATCATTTTGTTCTCATTTGCTCTTTTGCCTGGGTTAGAACCATTGTTGGATCTGCCATAGTAGATTCCAAACCCCCCATTGATTGTTTGTTGTTTGCTTAGGCTCTGTTCGTTCGAGAATCGAGCTCATTATTTTTCTGAGCCCCGAAGACGTTACGATAATGAGACGATAAGTAGGTCCGGACCTACTTATTTCTGTTTGGCTGTGGAAGAGATAATGAGCATTAATGAGTTTCTGGAATGTTGATCTTCCCACGTGGTTCTTGTAATCTCAAAATGGGCACCGGAATCTGTCTTAGGAGAGCGCAGTTTTACCAAAAGCCACCGGGGATCATTCCTCTATCAGGACGATAATGAAGCTCATTAATGCCTCCATTATTCGAACGAATAGAGCCTTAATACGCTCTAGGCCGTTACTAGGTGAAGACGCATAGTTTTCTAATCAATTTCTACCAGTATCAGCAACTTGACAGCAAGAACCCCTTTCTTAGACGTACAATAGTATGATAGGATGCCTAGCGCACTGAACCCTGAAAAAACGTAGATACAAACAATGCCTCTCCGTACTTTTGCACCCTTGTTTTGAACTCCTTATAAAATAATTGCCTTCTAGAAGTACGGAGTACACTAGGTACTTCATAACTCAACCAGTCATCATCTGAGTAGAACAGTCGGCGCCAAACAGGGTAGAATGAAGGAAACGAAACCATACCACAGGTGAGCCGGCGGTTGGCTGACGAAGCAGCTTCTCAGCAAAACGTTCCACTGACGAATCCATTGGTAGCGGGAGCAAGTAGTCTGTCTAGGAGTTCTTCCAGCCGGATCTGCGACAACCACCACACAAGTCAAAGACGGACGTCCACCAGTGTACCAATCACCGAGAAGCTTTCTGAGAATCTGGGCATTGGGTGCCACACCCAAGTATAAATTCAGAGCAGACAAGAGCACGATATCGGTATCTGAAGCCCGCGGTACAATCGTGGATCTATAAATAAGCGCTGACTTGAAGTTTCCGACACGATTCTACTCACTTGCTTGTCAAGCTCAAGTCAAGAAGCTTGACACTTGGCCAGCTGTGAAAGATCAACAGAACCGTAAGAACTCGTAAGATCGGAGTTTCTTATAGCCTATTTTTGATCGATCAAGACGATCAAGATTCTTGGGAGGTCAACTTTTCGCAGGATGGCCACAACTTTTGCTGATACATTCTCTAATTTAAGCTTAAAATGGCCTTCCTAAGTTCCTAGGGTTCCTTCCATGCTTCCCTCGGGCAGAACTACTACCATGCGGAGGATCATTCGCAAACTGGGTTGCAACTTTGGGACGATGAAAATCAATGCATTTCCGTTCATGCCTATCCATGCCCAGCAGTATGGTAGAGTCGCACGTGCTGCTCCGCCCACAAGGTGAGGAAATATGATATATGCCGTGGAGGATCTCCTTCGGAAAGTTAAGATGGCATGAACTGGACACTTCCAAGTTAAGCAGCAACCTCGCAAGCCAGCTGGCGACATCGCCAGATGTGGTTGGGCAAGCATTCGCCTCATTCACTGCATAGTCTCTCTCCAGTAATGCCTTGTCAATTATACAAAATGAACCTCAAGGTGGACTCTGTAGTTCGCCTCCTACCACATGCTCTTCTATGGCACTTGCCATATGAGCAAGTTGCAGCGTAATCCTCGATCTAGCCACTTGACTTCAATGTGCTACCATGAAATACACAGCTGAAAAACATTTCCTTAAACCTCCAAAGACGATTGCAAGGAGTATTACCCGCAACAGATAACCAGAAATGGCAAGCAATATGAGGGTTCAGTTATCCATAGAAGTCCATCCCAAAGTGTAACTTTTTATGAGGCTAGCTGCGGGCAGGATGAATCTTGGAATTTTGCTATGAGTCCTTCAGGCGCAGATTTCCATGTGAGTTGTGCTCTGTAGCATCTTTCGAGCCGCCACGTTTGGAGCCGTTGCCTTCAGTATGAAGAAATCGCAAGTCAGATTGACGTGCCAGGGCAAAAGAGGAAACAGGGTTGCGCGCATTTGGTATTTTTCGTGCCATTGTGGTTGTTGCGTCTCTTCCGTTTTGAGCTTCATTGTGCCAGACTGTCAGAGAGAATGTGCTCGATGTTCAAGAGAGATTGGAGGTTAAAATGGAGGAGAGGTGGTCCAAGGTAGGAACTCTCTTCTACCTCTGGCTCTTTTATAAGCCGAGATACCTGTCCAAAACCATATCAGCAAAGCCACGCTCGATAGAAATGTAAATGAGTTTGCGGAAGAAGCGCACACCTGTTTTGATCAGAATGCAAAAACTCAGTTACCTCCCCTCAAAGAAGGGAGTGCGTTAAGCAGCGACTCGGGGACGGCGTGACGCTCCGCTGGTCCTCCGGAGGCCACTGCCGTGGAGGCTGTCTTCGCTGGGCTCTATTGCTACTCTTGACAAAGTGAGAATATCTTCGATTTTCCTCGAGCGCAGCGAGCTACGGGGGTTTGGGGGCTGGCCCCCATGAGTTGGATGAGTACTGTACGAAGTATGGACGTAGGTATCTGCGGATGGCGCGAAAGACGGTGATAGAAGTCGCGGTTGGAACCGCGAAAAAGTGAGTTGTGAGTGCGACTTCGAGACTCGAGTGAGCACGATTGCGATTGCGTGGCTGAAGTCTTATACTTTCCGAGTTACCCTGTAATAAGGGACTCGCTTGTCGGGGCGCGGGGGTTAAACCCCTGCCTTTAGCTTAGTCATCCGCATCGCCCAGCCCTCAATCGGTTCAGCCGTCGGACCAGATTCTCAAAAAGTGGTACGATTCTACGTACGATGCGCCCATCGATCCCGTAGTGAATACCAATTCTCAACCCAACATCTTCAGAGAGTCCTTTATGCGGCGTGATTGACCACGATTGACTTCCATCCATGCTTACTTCGTACCTGTTCTGCAGCTTCCCCTCTCAACCCTATCAGCCCAGATTGACCTCAAGTCATTGACCATACGACTTAGCCAACTTGGCAGCACTTGCCAACAGATAGGTATTACTATCGTCAACCTCCGCCACCATGGCATCCAAACCCTCCCTCGATCCCTCGACCCTGTCGGGCATCTCAGCCGGCTTTGAGATCAACGACTTCGAAGAGCCGGTCGCCTTCACCGATCCGCTGGAAGACGAACCTCTCTTCCCGGTCGATTGGGACCAGCCAGAGACATATGATGGAAATCTGTATTCAACTCCCTTAAATTGGGATCCGCCAGAGGCCAAAGTCGAACCACTTCCCCCGATAGGATATTCTACCTTGAATATGCTTACTCCCGCTCAACAAGAGAAGTTGCGCAGTATCGCAATGCCGCACCATCTTCAATACCGAGAGCACAACAGCCCACAGTCAACCGCGAGCTACAAGAGCAATTCCGCATCGTCTCCCGAGTCCAACGACAACAGTCGCAAGCGCAAGTCCTCGGCTTCGGGCGACGATGAAGAGGATGAAGACTCGACGGGCCAGCACCCACCCGTGAAGAAGACGGCACACAACATGATTGAGAAGAGATACCGAACAAATTTAAATGACAAAATTGCTGCCTTGCGAGACAGTGTGCCTAGCTTGCGTATTATGACGAAGAGCGCTCGCGGAGAAGACACGGCCGATGATAGGGAAGAGCTCCATGGTTTAACGCCCGCCCACAAGCTCAACAAGGCAACTGTAAGCCATTTTTCTTTAGAATATTCGGTGGATAAATTTGCCCAACGCGTCCTTTCAAAACTCCTTGTGTCAATATGTCCGTCTTTTATGACTGCATCTCTTCCTTGTAAGTCGAGTGTGGCTAACTTGCGAGTGTAGGTCCTGAGCAAAGCCACTGAATATATCAATCATTTAGAGAAACGTAATAAACGACTTTCAGAAGAAAATACAGAGCAAAAGGCACGATTGTCGGCATTTGAGACTTTGTTCCGCTCGGGATCAATGGGCTTTAACCCAACACCACCCATCACAAACCCACTCCAATATCCTCGAGATTACATTACTCCAGGCAACTCACCAACAGTCGATCCTCAGGGTATGATACAAGTACCGGAAGATATTCGACGACTTCACGCCCACGCAAGCCAACAAACATTCCCCGTCCCCCAAGAACATCCATACCATCCACAACAAGGCCGACAGGCCGTGGGACCGAATGGATGGCAAACTGGAGGAGGCTATTTCGGAAAGCTAATGGTTGGATCTTTGGCCGGTCTTATGATCATGGAGGGCTTCAGTGAGGCAGAGCAATCCCAAGAAACTCCCGGCGGTCGTGGTCTTGCCGCCCTCCCTGTTCAACTTTTGAGCAGCCTCTCAAAGACGCTCCATTCGTCGATGGATATTAGCTTGCTAGGCTATCATGTTCCGGCCGCAAAGTCTCTGGCATACCTGAAGATCTTCTTTTTCATGGGCATCCTGCTCTACACTTTCCTGCCGTCGCTATTTGCGAGCAAACCCAAACCCAGCGGGAAAACGGCAAACGCTTCCCTCTCTGCTGCTCCTTCGCTGGCTTCATCCATCTCAGTCCGTAGACAAGCTTGGCTCACCGCAATTCAAACTGTCTGGGTTCCAAGACACAACTTCTTCCTCGAAGCCGCCGCTCTTTCGCTAAAGAGTTTCCGTAAGATCATTGGTACCGATACCTATGCCTATATCACTGGCAGCACTCCTCAACAAGAGGCTGCTCGAGTTAAGGCTTGGGAGATCGCCCTCGACGCACAATTAACTGGCGGAGATGTTGAAGTAAGCAAGAGCCGATTAACATTGACCTTGTTGGCATCAGGCACTCTCCCAGATACTCCAGCCAGGCTCATGCTCAAAGCATTGCATATTCGCGTCCTCCTCTGGGAAGTTGGCAATGCAGGCTTCAATGGATTTTACATGTTTCATGAAATTGCAGCAAAGCTGGCCAGATGGAAGTGGAATGAGGCAAGACAGATGCAGCGAATGAGGCTTGGTGCCAAAGACAAGCAGGAAGATGACTTGCCGGAATACCTCCAGGCTCTTCTTGATGAGGAATGCGACGATGTCCTCGCGGACAGTATCGGTCAACGTGCCTACAACCTGGCCTGGAATCTATCTACTACATACAATGTCCGAGGATCTAGCGAGGGTATGGATGGTGTTGTCGATGATTTTGCCATTCGTAGCCCGCTCGATGCTGTTGCAGCATGGTACTCTAGCCTCGTTCTTCAACGGGCTCTTTCCAAAAGTCTTGAGAAGGCTGCCGACGACAATGATCAACAAGCATCGATTGTTGATGACATCAACCTTGCTGTTAAGGTAGCACCAGTCGGTTCTCGATCGCAGGTCCGAGCATTAGTTGCTCGCGCTATCTTAATCAAGGAAAAACGCGGCGCGAACATTGCAAGCTCATTACAAGGTCTTGGCCCATTCGAGCCCAAGGATAGTAATGATGACAAGGTCGCTACTCCTCCCTTGATTAACACCACTTCATCGATTGCTAGCCTCCCCGACATCAAAATGTCTCTCCGCTGCGCTATGGCTATGGCATATCTTGATCGCTTCCCATCACCACAAAATCCCATCGATGCCCAGCGTATCATCAACAGCATTGTGCCAGCCAATCTCAGCCTTCTGGGCTTTACCGCCGCCTTCCACCTTATGGAGAGAATCTCTGAACATGACCAACTTTCCGCAAGCTGTACCACGGTACTCGAAAATCTTGCAGGCAATCTCCGCAGATGGGTAGGTGGACCGGAAGGTGAGAAGAGTGGTCTTGAGACTGCGGCTAAGAAAGACCTGATTGAGAGATGTTTGACCGTGACCAAGCGAGTTGTCGGAATGGACAAGGATGCTGGATATGAGACTATGAGCGAAGAAGATGCTGGCGAGGGTTGTTGATCGACCAAACCCGCGCCTCGTTCTTTCTACTCTCACTGTGTCATGATGGGTTTCCTTTTATGTTATTGCATTTCTCGTCGTTGGCCATGGTCCTGGTTGTATGAGGTGGCGTTAATTGTGGGATCGGGTCTTGAAGCATCTTTATATACTGTTGTTATTTCCCTTGCATCTCTTCTCTTCGCGGGAATTGTCTACTACTTTTTTTGTTTCCTAGGATTAGATAGGAGTTGGATATGGTTGTCGTGAATGACTATTAGGAAAAGCTCCACACATTTTTGAAACTTGATTGTTTGATTACTACCTATTTGCGGGAAGAAATAGTGTGCTAGTGGGTTTTCATTAGATATCCTTCAATGAAATTTTATCAAGAAGCTACTCGGGCCAGTTAGCTGCCCGGTTTTTAATGATAACCAATGTATGTGAGGCCATGAAACTCCTACAACATTGACTGGTTTTAATCTTATTTTCAGACTGCTTCTTCTGTCTCATCACCTTGCTCTGACCGCTACTACCTTACTATTAATGGCTTTCTCCTACTTGGCTATTAGTAAAGCCGCGAGTTCTTACTGCTTCACATATGCTAGCACACTTTGAGGTTTTCATGAGATAAGTTGAGGTCTGGAACTTGCTTTATCATTGCCACTGCCAATTCCCTTGCACAAATAGCGCCACTCTGCCATGTATAAGCAATCTTGACGAAAATGCTTCCTGCCACCATCGATTGAATACCATAGGGAGTCGTGAAATTACTCGTCGTGATGGAACATCTCTGCCCAACCCTGAGGTACTCCTCCACTTTGCTCAGTAGGAACTATGTGTGCAATCATATGCACCACGGGCGAAAGCAACTCCTGTGTCTTCTTGCCCTTCCCCTTCTTCTTTCCCGTCTCCTTCATATCCTTCACCCTCTTCGTAAGAATCCCAATTCTCTCAACCCTAACACCCCCCATAGAAGCCGCAACCGCCAATGCACTCTTCGCCAGCGGATTATCCTCCACAAGTTCATCCCATCCGTCGCCGCCGGGGACGAAATCGATCTCGTAATCCTCCACGTCCCAGTCGCATCCGACGGCCGCAATTGCGTTATCGATTGCTGTTCGTGCTGCTGGGTTGACGATTTTAATTGTGCCGAGGAGACAGATGGTGGGGGTTCCTGTTGCGGTGGTGTAGTTGTCGAGGATTAGGTCCTCGTTGCTGATTTTGCTGCGGGTTCTGGGCGGAATTGGTTTGTCTTGCTTCTCCTCATCCTCACCCTCCATATCCACATCCTCATCCCCCTCCTCATCCTCATCCTCATCTTCATTCTCATCATCCTCCTCCTCCTCCTCGTCATCATCCTCCCCATCCACATCCATCTTATCCTCCTCCTTCACCTCATCTTCCCTATCCAGCGCTTCCCAAGTGGCATAAAACCCCATCTCCTTATGAATAGCGTAAACCACCCTACGCAACACCACATCTCTATATCCTTTCTTAGTCTTAGGCTTGCGTATTCTTCGTTTCTCCATGATCTTGTATCGTTTCCAGCCTTCATCTGTGTTGCCGGTAAGCTCCATGAAAGGAATGGGAATGCGGAAGATTTGGTGGAGGAGATGGTATGATGTGATTTCCTCGCGTTTGGCCCTTGCTTCTGCGATGGTTTTGGCCATTTTGTTGGTTGTAGGAGGGGTTTTTGTGTATGATTTGAAAGGTTTTGGTGTTTTTATTGTGTTGTTGTTGTTGTTGTTGTAAGATTTGAAAGGGTTGTAGATTGTTTCCCTTCTCACAGGAGGACTTTATACCCCGCTAGCGCCCCACTAGCGCCATATTGCAAAAGCGGGGTACCATCCTGTGCCAATTCACTTCCTGGATATATATATACAAAAGTGTGATCTGGATATACCAGGGTTTAACTTAGATCTCGGAGTTTAGTTGGTCCGTTTGCACTAGTATTTAGAGTTTGCACTATGTTTGCTACTTTTGGGTTGTTCTCTGATTGATGTTTATTCTAAGCTATGTTCTTGCAAAGGTTAAGATAGAATAATTGGGATAATGAATGGGTATTAGATGATAGACCAGGGATTTGGTGAATGTGAAAGGGGCTTGTTCTCTGATTAACATTTATTCTAATCTATGTTCTTAGAAGGGTTAAGGTAGAACAGTTGGTAGAATAAAGGAGATTTGGATAATAGATCAAGAATATAGTGAATTTGGAAGTGGTATATCCTTTGATAGATGGCTATTTACTCTAGATTCTCAAAATATATTCATGTTACCGGTCCAGGGTGAATAGGGTTAGGTTCGTACGCTTGAACGCGGCTCCGCCGCTCGGGCTAGCGTCCTGATGGCGCCTGGTCCGTGCGTAACA
>QYAP01000182.1:0-81376 GCA_003988905.1 Hymenotorrendiella dingleyae
ATGGAAGTTGGGTTTTTAATTTAAATTTAAAAAAGTAGGGTAGTTTTCGACGTTCTCGCTTAAGTGTGCCACGAGCTGTGGCCCCAACTCTTACAATGTGAAGACCCGGTACGCGATTAGGTGGAGTGCATGCTGCATAGGGAGGTTATACTCGGTGTGCGAGTAGTTAAAGCGCATGTGCTCAGAATAATAGAAGTGAGTTATTAGAAAGTGTGTGGCCGATGGGTTGCAACATACAAGAAGACTCGATGTGCGAGTAAATGAAGTACATGTGTTAAGAACAGTAGAAGTGCATTACTAGATACTCCGGACATAAATATAGTTGTCATTCCCGTAGTAGCAAAGCGAGCTTGAAGCTTTATCGCATCGGATGACGTAGTTTTGTAGTTGGTGAGGGAACGTTAGGGGGAAGCTAATAGCGGGGTGGTCTGGCGTTAGGGGGATCTACTAAGGCCACTTTAGGAATTCTGCTGCCTTTCACCGCCCGAAACTCGATTTTGACTAATCGGAGTTCGTTCGCATATCTCGGAGGGCTTAAAAAGCTTATATCAACTGTACTTTTTCTTAACAATAGAGGTGACTAAGCGCTAAGATTACTAATCTGAGGGGTAATACAAAGCGAGCTTGCGCGCTTTGGATTAGAGAGAGTGTGCCCGAAGGTGATTTGTGTTGAATCGTGATTCCGAGAAGCTTCCAACAACTCACCAACTTCTTCAAATGGCCACTATCTTGGAGGACCATTCTACAGTAACGACAAATTCTAGCAAACTAAGCCAGCAAAAAACACTAGCAGCCACGGCAATTTCGAAAAAGACAGTCCTCATCACAGGCTGCAGCGATGGCGGCATCGGGGCCGCCATGGCAAAGATTCTCCGCGAGAAGAACTATCATGTCTTCGCAACCCTACGCACTCCATCCAAGGCCGGTTCCCTCGCTGAGCTAGACGAGGTAGAGATCTTGGAGCTCGAGGTCACTTCAAAGGAATCTATTGCACAGTGCTCCGAACAGATTGCCAAGCGCACTGGCGGCAAGCTCGATATGCTTATCAAGTAAGCAATCCCTCCAACTCTGGAACCAATTTCACTTCAATGTCTCTATGGTCATAATTGTATGATTCTATTCTATTGCGACCGCTGATGTTGGAACTGTAGCAACGCCGGCTTCGATTTTGTTTGCCCTTTGTTGGATGTGGATATCGACCGAGCCAAACAGCTTTTCGATGTCAACTATTGGGGTATTCTGGCAGTAACGCAAGCCTTTGCACCTATGCTGGTCAAGTCAAGAGGAGTACTTGTCAATCACAGCTCTATTGCTTGGAATCTCTATATTCCATGGGGAGGTTAGTCATACTACTTTCTAGCCAGCTTCCAGAGCCTGCCCAAGCGGCCTACAGAACCTCATTTACTAATCTCGGCGAACATATAGGCATGTACAGCAGCTCGAAAGCGGCAGCAAAGCAGCTGTCGGAGATTCTCCGTATCGAACTAGAGCCTTTGGGGGTCCGCGTAGTGACAGCCATGATCGGTGCAGTTGACACTCCGATTTTCGTCAACTCGCACTCAGCGGCCTGGCAAATGCCCGAAAACTCGTTTTACCAACCGGCGAGGCAGTTCGTTGAGGACCAACGGACCCCAGCAAAACAGGCCGAGATGTCAAACGTCGATGTGACGTCGCGCGAGTTGGTCAACGACATTCTCGGCGGCGCAAAGGGCTGCATTTGGCGCGGTGGGTCGGCCACGAATGCCAAATGGTTGAGCTGGCTACTTCCCACATGGGCTGTCGCGATGATCACAAATGGCAATAGAGGATTGCAAGAGCTCACAAAGTACTATGCCAAGAAAGCATGAGCGAGGCAAGACATAGCGAGCCAGCTCGTAGGCTTGTAGCTTCAGCGATGCTTGAATCATGAAATGCTCGGCGTTGTGGATAGCTTTTCATTGCTTAATACTGTATTCTTCAAATCATCTTCAAGGTCTAAACTCCAACATGTGGCATGTAGCTTATATGCATGATTGCACCAATTAGCCAGTACTATAAGTTCTAACCTTGTAGACCGACCTGTATTTCACCAGAGGCTTCCAAACTTCGGTAGAGGTCTACCCCTAGATCAACCGTTACCAATTTATCATAGGCACCGAACTCATCCAACTACTTTATTTCCTCCAGGTAGTGTGTGCGTCGACTCGCCCGCTGACGATTTCCTATCATGAAAATTCAGAGGAGTGTCTAGTCCGTCACTGTTAAATTTCTGTCGCATCCATATTCCAAAGTGCAGCGACCTCGCCTTTAAGGATTTGCGACGAGCTCACAGGAGATCGAGGGAAGTCTTTCTGGTATTGATAATGTCGAACGATACCCGGGCTGACTGCTGGGAAGTTATATGATGGGTTCTATTGTCGAGAATCTAAGAGCAATGATTTCGTAGGGAAGTTTCTTGCTAGCGCTTTATCCTTAAAAATAAGTATTGTAGAAGCTTAGATATAGGGTTTTGTAAGTGCCGAGCAAATTATGCTTATACGGTAGTCCTCGTACCCTATATCTCAAGATTCCATTTTCCGACATACAAATTACCAAGTCGAAGAAATCACAATTACACTTTACGTTCTAACCTTGACAACATTTTATCTCTTAGCAACAATGTCGGGCATTGGTCGCCATGGTATTACCATTGACCCTTAATGGTTGGTACCATACCATTTAGGATTCTGGATGGTTGGTATTATGAAATATGGTTGGTATCATGGTAGACCATAGTAGGCCGGGTATAACGGATATAACTTTAATCCAATAGGAGAGCATCCGAGGACCCACTTTTGAATCGTTACACTTTTTAAGTTCCGAAGTACCCTTTTATTTAAGTAGCGAACTCTATTTATATTCAGATCCGGGAGTTACGGTAAATATATTAAAAGTCGTAAACTCGTAGATAAGTATTTAAAACTAGGAATAATTACATTTATGTACCTAGGTACATACCATATGGAAAGACCATAGTACTACCATTTACAAAATGGTTGGTACCATACCATTTGAGATTATATATGGTTGGTACCATGGAGTACCATGGTGCTTTTTACCATGTGCCCGACATTACTTAGCAATGAAGCAGTCCTGACATCACGAGCAAAGAGATCCGAGCCCCGGCATCATCAACGACATCACAATTTCCCACCCTCATAACACCTCGATACTAAACAAGATATGAGCGAGTACAATAAATTTAGCGCAAATACGTACCGGTAGTAACAACGCAGAAATACAACCAACTTACTCATACGACCACGTCCTCGCTCATGTCGGATACTATGCTGCTCATATCAAAAATCTCGATGACTAAAAGCTACTTTTCTCTCGATGATTGGCCTCTCGCTTTGACCAAATCAAGACGAGATGCGAAACTTACATAATTATCTTCCTTGTAGACTTGGAAGAGAGGGTTGTACTTTTATATTTCTGAGACGCATCTCGTTGAGTAAGTTAAAGAGGAGGTGGGGGATTAGTAGGGATTGGAGATATGGAGGTACATGTGTTACAGTATAACTTCTTGCGGGATAGAAAAAAAAGGATCTCATAGAGAATTTACTTTGACAGGGAAGAAAGTTCCTGCGTAATACAACGTGTGAATCGATGCCGGAATCCCGAAGCCATGTGTGATGAAAAACTGTGTACGACTAGCCTTCGCAAATTTGGACGAGAAGATGATCCTCCTCATTTAGTCACTCGTTATCGGAAATTAGGAGAATATTTGCAAACAAAAAGTAGCCTAGTTCAGGGAATATGTATGTAATGATATCAATTCCGATTCCATCCAAGCAATCAAATCTTATACGGGATATGGTTAAGTAGAAGTGTGTAGTTCGCCGGTGTTTGATAAATCGCGACTTTTATGGATAGGGTGATTTTCTTGGTCATGAAAGTCGTTTGGTCGAGAAAGTGACGTTTAGTGTTAGTAACTTGGTTTAACTATTTTATTACAGTTTGGATCAGCCATACAAAATCATGGTAAAAAAATCACGACAATACTTTCGTCCGGCGCAGCACCTCTATTCACCCTGGGAAAAACTTGAGCGGGATAGTCCAAAGACTTTTAGCGCCGACCTCCGTATCTCCGAAACACCTTCCCCATTCCCATCCCTGACTAAGAAGAGCAAGCGAAAAACGACACCTCAAATATAATCCAAAGAAGACAAGCCAGCTACCAGTAACACGGAGTACCCGATCTCGACTCCTTCCCGCCCGTCGTTCCTCCCGTTCGAAACATCCCGCTCCCGTCAGCCGTCCCCCCCTTCGCTTCACTACTACCGGTAGATAACTTGCGCCTCGTTTCTTTTTCCTTCGGACATAAATTCAGTTATTGCATCCTGTTTCCCTGCCTGCATGCAGCCATTGCAGCCATGAATAAGACAGGGTCCAGATTTCCCGTTCCCGCAGCAGCTTGAACATGGTTGTACGGGAAGGCAGCCACAGGACGGGTGACCAACAAGACAGGGACCTAAAAACCTCTCCTCTGCCAGCCTCGCTGCCGATCGTGTTGATTTTCTACCGATACATGTCGGGCGTAGAACAACATGTCAGGCTTCTGATCTACAAACCCGAAGAAATATCATTTTTGATATTGCACCAGCACTTCCCCCACCTAACCACGCAAACCGCCCTGCCTAAAGAAAAACTCCCCGGACGTCTCGCCCATCCACTCATATCTCAGCCATACGCCTCATCCAACCAAAAACAAACCCAGAGAAATTCCACTGCAGATAATATCAATCCGAGCAGTCCAAGCCAATCCCCGCCCAACCCAGCCGCGCAAGCGCTCGAATACATATGCAGATGCAAGCCATCTCTCCCCTTGCCATTGTTACCAAGATCTGACCAACCCCGGGAGGGCATGTGCGCCTTGCATAATCAGAGATGCATTTCCACCAATCAAGCCTCTTTCTATCAACGCCCTTCGTTTTTCCTCCGCCCTCTCCGGTTCCGTGGGTTTGGGTATACCGTACCGCTCCCAGGCACAGAATCATGTAGTCCGCTCAAGGTAGCATTGCTTCAAGCCAGAGGATGAGGCACAGCTTCAGCCTTACCTGACTGACGTAGTAATGTAGGTCCCTTAAAGCCTAAGAGGGAAATTTATCGCGGGCGATCACGTATCAAAAGACCAATTCGTCTGGCTGATACTTCTTATAGCTGGGGCGTAAATACCGGTAGTGGGAAACCCATAATTCGGAAACTGATACAACTTTGTCTTTTCTGATAATAGAAAATAGAGATTATGCGTTCCTATGTCTTTGCATTCTCGTATTCTTCCTTCTCGATATTGCCTTGTCGATATTGCAAAAAGTTCGTACGATTCGGAATTTCGGATTTCAGAAACAAATACGAACTCTTGATTCTTTCTGATAGATGGAAAATCTGGTAAAGATCAATCACGCGTTCTGCAATCTACAGTTCTTTCTCCTTCTACACTATATGCAAGCAGTTCTTATGCGCAGTTATAAACACTCCACAATGTCACATTCCCATTTTCAATCCCATGTTTGTTCCAACATGTGGAAAAACAATGAGACTCCATCTTCCAAAAACCAATATCACATCTGCAAGTAAGAAGCGCGACTGATCAGTAAACAGGCCGACAGATGTACCATTTCGCCTATGTCTCCCTATTCCAGGTCCCGGTGAGCAGAATCTCCATCTCAGGCGAGGAAGTGCGGGGATAAGAATTTCCAAAGTGCAAAATCGATACTATCACGAAAGCTTCACAACCCACGTAGAATGCTACATCACGTTCCAATACCATGAACGCCTCACCCGCAACCTGCATGCCGCATTCCCAGGACCCCACGAACATATGTTTTTTCAATGCCCCTACCACACCCTCCCCCCTTTACGGCCCCAAAAATGATGTTCAGCTTAGCTCAGCCCTACGCGAGCGAGCCTCACTTTCCAAAACCTCCCTTGGAATCCCTGCTCACATCCTTCCACCTCCTACCCACCACCAAGCTTCCCGTAACGCCCATGGGTGCCCGACGTGCCCAAGCTAGCTGCTAAATACGTATCTCTGCTTGGTAAGTGTAGGTAGGTAGGTACCAGGAATAGCATCATTCAACGGGAATAACAGAAAAAGGCTACTCTGCGAAACGACATGTCCGGGCTGGGGAGAAAGAAAGCCACTGGATGCAAGTTTCCGAAGGAATGGATGATGTGCTGGGAGTAAGTGAAATGCGCTTTGGTGTGATTCTGGCACTTTCAACCAATATCAAAGCCTTCAATGAAAACGCCACCAACACAAACTCTGCCACCTTATTCTCCTCTTCCCGCCTTACTCACACATGGCATAGATGTACCCCGTCCATAACGCATAAAATAGCTGCACTTATTCACTACTACCTCCTCCTCACTTGCATTTCCCAGCCCACCACGCTCGAAAATCATTGCATCATCCACCAATCCCAACCAACACCAAGCTCAAGTCTTCAAACCCAACACACAACCCAACACACAACCCAACACTCCCCCCTATCCCTAACCGACCCAACCGACCCCACCCCCAAGACCCACCAAGACCTATACCACCCCAAATATACCCTCCACCAACCCAAAATCACTCAACCGCAGATGAAAATAAGAACTTGATGAAATGAATCACAGAGTTGATGCGCGAAGAGAAGTGTCATTTTTGGAAGCCGTGAATGCTGACTAAGCTAGCTTTACTGACAAAACATGATGTGCTCAGACTCTGTATACACACTGACCCGAGCGAGGCTCCAAGAAAGAAAAAGATCCGAGTCACCCATGCGACGCACACGCCCCCCTTTCCCATGTTCGTCAACCAGATCCGCAGTCCCGCCCCTCCATTCCCACCTCCTTTGCGCCTCGCCTCACCACCACCCCGCCCACATCCCCACCTCCAACCCACGTACCTCCAACCCACCTCCAAGTCTTATGATTTTCCCTCCCCCCGAAAAAGTCACCATCTCAACGCACGAGAACCCCACTCGGAATCCCAACCGTCTGAAGCTTTTGTCTCGCCCGGGTAAGATACGCCGGGGACAAGCAACAGCTCGGACATTTCAGAGCCTCCCAAAGGTCAAGGCATTCGTCACTTGGTCCTCGCTTTCCTGGAGTATGTTGCTTAACTGCGGCACGGACGGACGGACGGACGACCTGTTGTTGGGGCGGCTAGATTTCATGCTAGCACTTGAGTTCTCAAAATGAATGAGATTGGCTACAATATGCATATGGTGAGATCAGATTGGCTGGGCTCAGATTGTTAAAGAGTCACTGAAGCTGCCAAGTTTCAACAAGGCTTCGCAAAATTGCGAAAATGCCCCGATCAAGTTTCTTGCATTGACACTCACTCCCTCGGCAAACTAAACAACAACAACAGACTGGGTATTATTCTCAAAATCCACCACAAATTGAGCGTTTACCAATCTCGCCCTTTCGCTCCATCGCTCCCTCCTGCATCCACTCCCACGTGCACAAAACCAAAAGTATCAAAACAAAGAATCAACCCATCCCCAATCATCCCATCCCCATCCCCATCAACCCTTCCCTATCCCAAACATCGTCGTATATGCAAAGTCTGCCTTCCCTCCCTCTCAAGTAATATACAGCGATAATACACGCGGTAATAGCACAATAGCAGCAAGTTCTGCTTTATTCATGATCCCCATCCGAAAACCCCGCTCACCAAATACGATCATAGCCAGCCGACGAATCCAATTCCATACAAAACAATCAGTTCAAAAAAAAATCAATCAAAAAATCAAAAAGACCAAAATTCATACACTCCGAAAAAAAAAACCATTTGCTCGTGAAAGCTCCCCCTTCTTAAATTCTTAATAAACTTTTCCGTGGTCCTCCGGAAATTTGCAAAAGACTTGCTTGCGTGCGATACTCATATCATCTCAAATGCACTCCTGGCGCTACTTCTCGAACCTCGTAACATGCCCATTACAATCGACACAAGATGTCCCGCCAACACCACAATGTACTGTACGCTAAATGAAGCAGATGATGGTGGATTAGCTCGTTCGTGTCGAATGAGTGAGACACTGAAAGGTGCGGAAATATAAGTGTAAATCTCAAGGCGGCGCTCGCCCCACACTTTGGCTATGACCCATCCCTTCCTCTAGTGATTCTTGCAGATCAAGACACTCCGTGAGAACTGACATCGTTAGTAAGTATCCTTTCAAACCTTCCACGGCTTCAACTTACTTGAAATTATTTGTTCTTCCGCAACGCCATATTGGTAATCTACCAAACCATGTTTTTCAACGGCATCGCACATCCGTATCAAGTCCTTGGCCATTTTATTTATGAAATCTTGCGGCATGAGATTTTGCGTTCCTTGGATTCGTTGCCCGGATTCGAGCATATCTTTCTGCTTTTGAAAAATGCTGAGCCAAGCCGTATTGAACTGGCCCCACAATAGTATGCGATCGCTGTGGAGTGAAACTTCGTCTACAGTAAGACCTTGATCAGAAAGGATTAGTGGATAGGAACGAACAGAAGAAACGGAGCGCTCACCTAAATCGCCTACATGGCCTAGTAACCATTCTGATACCTCAAGTAGAGAGTGTCCCGCCGTAGCAAGGCGTCCGTGTATTATATTCTGAAAAATCTCTTTCAATGCAGTCTGATATGCAGTATATGCTTGTTCCATCCCCGGACCTTGTGCCTGATATTCCTCATCCTCCATTATTTCCGGCGCAGCTTGTGGAATCCCTCCCATAGCCATGGTATTGGAGTACCCTTGTTGCAGCATGGGAGCGCGATCCCCCGGACTTTGTTGATGCTGTTGATATACCCCGGTCGAACTGGAAGAGGCATGGTGTTGCAAAGAACCTGCGCCAGGCGCACTCGTTGGCTCGTTTGGGAAGTATGGTGCTGCAACGTCCGGTAGCATACCCAGCGCTGCAGGTTGCCGTGACTGAAATTGCTGAGATGAGTCGTAAACGGTACTTTGAGGGGTTTGCTGTGCAACGTTGTACATGAGATCCGCATTGTAAGTGGTGAAGCCTTGCTGTTGCCTTTGGTCTTGTGTGTAGCCTGCCGGATATTGCATTGTATTGGATGGTAATGCGGTACCAAAGGACGATTGCGGTTCTTGGTAATACCCCGAATACGCTCCTCCCCCTGAGTTGGAACCTCGCCCTGCCGTAGGAGATGTAGTTAAAGAAGCGCCTCGATATCTGTCTGCCGACGAACCCGAGAAGCCTCTCCCTTGGTTTTGACCGGCATTGTATCTCGGATCTGATCCAGTATAAGGCGGTTCATTCTGCCTTCGTCGGCGACTATTCTCATCCATGCCCCGATCAAAGGCCACCGAAGAGCCTCCCGCGAGCGAATCGAGTTGATGCGCCGCCGGTAAAGAGACCGGCGTCGATTGAAGGAGTGCCAGCTTGCTCGCGTCGTCCTCCACTTCCCGGACGATACGGCTTCTTCAGCTTCTCAACGTCCAGATAACGTTCGGCGCGAGCACACCAATCCTCGTTGTTGATGTATGGCGCAGTTATGTCGATGTTGACCGGATCCACGCGAATACAGCGCGCCAAAGAGGTCGCGTGAAGGGTTTTCCTCGAAGTAGAGTTGCGCGCGCAGTCGCTTGCCGTCAACAAACTTGACAGGAAGGTTTTGGTATAGGTAGCGAAACCGATAGCTATGCTTCCTCGACGCCGTGGTGTAGCAGGTATCTTCTTTGACGGAGGAGTATCGACGAGATGGCCAGAGGGGTTGTATAGTTTTGCAGGACGACGAGCGTAGGCGCAAGAATGGTGCGTATTGGTCCACTGTGTTGTCAACACCTCGTCATTCACTGCCGGGCCTATCCTTGGTATCGTCTTGATGATACAGACAGGCAAGTTCCAGGCAAGTTCCTTGTAGATGATCTTCTGCGTAGGGCCAAGGTCACCACAAAGAGGCGTTCCGATGGACTTCTACTCGTCCGTTCTCCCTCAACCGCCCGTCTCTGGGGAGAGCGCCTTATTTCCAACGTTGTGATGGATGAGGATTCCCTGTCACACAGCACAATGCAGTCCAACCAACGACTTCCAGAAGCCTTAACTGGCTCTATGGTTGAGTTTCAAGACGCAAATTTCCCTAACGCAGAGAAAATCTACCAGATCTTACGCAAAGAACATTTGGTGGCCGAGGCTCTGAGTGAGAGAGTGAGAAAGATGATGCCTAGATGCCTTCACAGGTTTATGGCTTTTGCGGCTTGTGTTGTGGACGGAAGGTAGTCGCAAAGACCAGACTAGGCCGTCGCATGGGTTGAAACGCTGGATTCTGAGTTATCAATGGGCAAGCACCGGTATCAAGTCTCTTTAATGAACAAACGAGGTGAAGTTGGGATAGGGTTACGGATGCCAGAAACTCTCGCGGCCTCGCTTTGCGACTTGACGGCAACGTGACCGTTTGCGAAGACCGTGCGAGTAAGTAGGTGCGGTGCAGCTTTCACTACTCACGGCTCGGTGAAGGGGGGCGGCGCTAGATTCCAGGACCGTGTTGTTGGGCCGTCACTCTAGTGGTGACTTGGGCCGGTTTCCCAACTGCGAATGCTCTGGCGCGAAGAGGATGGTGGTTAGGGTGAGCGTGAGCGTGAGCGTGACCTTGACCTTCTGGTACGGGTTTACGCTGCTTCTGTTTGCGCTTGCGCCACCGGTAGATTTGGTTTCAGTGGGCAAAGAGGTGGTGGTTGAGTGACTGCTACGAGGCCGACGGTCTGTTTGGCCGTCTGAGCGATGTTTCGACGCCAAAAGGGACACTGAAGAACGACGAAAGTATCGTCTGCACTGGATTCTGAGGTGCAAGAGGACTGAGCCGGGCGCAGGTCTGGGGCTTCGAGTGGTCCAATGGGCAGCTATGGATTGTTCGGAGATATTTTTTCGATACTTCTCTTAGTGTTCAGTGAGGGACGCTACTGTCAGGTACGGGGCTGCAGCGTGAGGCGATTCGCAGGCACTTGGAAAGCGCTCGGCAGCCAATTTCAGGCGAATTGGGAGTTGCCAGTGGTTGCCACAGCCGTATGGACCCTTTTGGATTTTGTCTATTTTTTTTCTGATATCTTCAAGATGGGGCAATGTGGACTCGTCTCCGAACCAAGGATGCCTGTCGAGTCCGAATTCTTTGGGGCGGGACGACGACCCGGGACGAGCAGCGGGCGATCCGTCAGAAGATGATGCAAAGACGATGGGGATGGGCGGGTGAAGAAAGTGGAAAATGCGGCCGTTCGTCCTCGGCCTCGAGTCTCGAATCTTGAGTGTCAAGCTAAAAGTAGGGCGGACTTCGAGAGCGAAAAATGGCAGTGGGAGCAGAGGACAAATAGTCCGCGAGCACACCCATACACGACTCAGTGCATGTTTTTGAAGCTTGTCGGGTTGAGACGGCCTGGTCCTTGTCGATCTCAAGACGTGCAGCTGCGTCGGCATATGAGGGGACGCCTCAACGCCTCCAAATGTTTGGGGGTATCGAGGAAGACAGATGCTCGTCGCGGAAAAAAGATGGACACATGGGCGGTGGAAATAGACGCAGCCGGCCTGCCACTCGTGCTTTTGCTCTGCGAGTTCACCCATGGTGGCGCATAATCATTGAAGATCTTCATAGGTTATGCCCCTACCTGGTGCTACCGGTATTTAGAAGTGGCTTTTGTATACCTGCGCTCCTTTAAGACAGATTCCGGTACCTAATTTGGGAATTACCATTAGCCTGGTATTCCAAAAGTTTATTATGTGGCGTATTGTGTTTCATTGCTGCTTCTTATTGTTTCCTTCTCGTGAGAGAAGCAGCCTCTAAGAGAAATTTGTCGAAGAGTGACCGTAACTAGTAGTGATTGGGTTAAATCGAGGGCTTTCACGTGATATGGCTTACCGAGAAATATGTGGTCAAAGCGTCAATTATGGAACTCGTACCTCGGGAACTTCGTACGCGACCCGAATGTGCGTTGTGGGTCATGTGGGTCACCTGGAGCTTACTTAAGTAATTCCTCAACATCTCCATCATTGCCTCGCATTTCACTCAACCTTCATCTGGCCTAAATGGGGGTAAATCAACTCTATTGTCAACCCTTGAATTCATCAGGATCTTTGCAAACATGGCTGAGTGCCCGCAACAACATAGGGGCCAATATCTCTCGTCATACAGCGCCGGCGTACTTCCCAACACATCGCACGCCATGACAAGGTCGAAAAGAAAATACCTCACGACTTCAATGCATTCCTCTCAGCCGCACAAAAGGTGAGGCCTTGACGTCCTTCCGGTAACGTGGCCCTCGTGGACAGAAATTCGAGGCGGATTTGTGGTACGTGCGTCACACGATACTTCCTAATTTGAAGCCGGAAAATTAAACCCTTTTCATCAAACGTCTCTAAATATCAGCTGGAAGTCAATTTAGGCATTAAATCAGTCTGTTATGAAATCATAGAAGTTTTTTTTCTGAATTTATTGAAGTTGTGCTGACAAGAAAAAGGAGGTCTCCTATACCGTAATTCGGCCCCGAATTTGCGAGAGCGTAGCATCCCGCCTTCAACACCGCCGGAGGCTTTACAGCTCGTGTGCATCAGTCACTGACTGTAGAGCTCTCAGCAGACTCACGAACTTAAGAATTGTTTGAATTCACACGGAATGATACGAATTCGTATCTAAGTTCAATTGCCAAAATTTCGATTCATGAGTCTCACGGAGCGAATCCTATATTTCGGCGTCACGAATCAAATACAAATCGAACTTCACTACAATTCACGATTGATTCGATTCGATTCATCTAGAGCTCTAATCCACATCTCAGTCTTCACGTTTGCATTCAAGCAATATATCTTTACGCAGCACGTTGTAGACGCTTTCCGAGCACTCATTTCAGAGCCGTGTATACTCGGATACCCTTCTATTCGAGAGCACCCTTATAGCCTTCGTCATGAGGGGGTGTGCTGGGATCCCTTCACTGACACGCATGATATGCTTCCTATCCGAGAACGAAACACGGTAATTGGGCCGCTCTGTTAGCCAGAAAACACTAGATATTCGAAGCCAGCGAGAACTATGTGTCACTCTTCATAATTGCAGCAAGGCCCTGTTGATAATTACAAACACGGAAGACGTTACAAGAAAGAATTCTTCGTTCCTTCAACTCATGTAACTTATCCTTGTGCCCAATTAGTCAATGATCTTTGTAAAACTGCACTTTAACACGACAGATTCCGGCGCCCATTTTACCTTGAGCTTACATTCCAGAATCCCCCTTTAATAAACGATAAAGTAATTAGACCTACGTCTCTTCATACTATACCTTAGCTCTCTCTCTCCCTTCTACGCCACAGTAACTCCAAAAACCCAAATCATAATTCCCGTCAACACATAATAAACACAAAGTCCATCTACGTAGCTCTTATCCTTCCAAAAACAAACACTAAACTCCATCTAAAGTTTGACGACGAGTTAAGCCTGCCTTGGTGGCGACCCGAGACTGCAGGCGTGTGAAAAGAAGAGATTACTTCACTACTGTATCTGCGGACTTGAAAGAATTTTCTTTAGGTGCGAAGTGATCGCCTCGCTAAAGCAAAAGGGAGGAGCGTTCGGGCGCATAACTTTGAAGCGCTAGCCTCAAACTTCTAAGCCAGTCTCAATCTCTTGTCTCTTTAGTTGAATATTTCGAGTCCACGAAGTCATTGCTATGCCCAACTTCTAAAGTACTAAGCTTTTTTTTCTACAGTATTCGTTTCAAAACCTACTGGCAGAGCAAAAACTGAAATCACTCTAGTGATGGAATACAGTAGGTATATCTGCCAGCACCGTTACGATGACAGAAACTTCATTCGTGGGAATTGTTGCAAGTGGTTCTGCATAGAGTGGATAGAACCTAGTAGTATTCTCAATCATGTAGAATCAAGAGGCTATTCTTAAGTGATCCGCAACCACGGTCCACGGTGTAACAGGTAAATGCAACCATACGTAACGAAACGTTAATAGGAATATGCTAGCGGGAATAGAACTGTTCAATTGCTAATGTAATTTGGGAATCTCGGGATTTTAAGCTCAGTGGTTACTATTGGAACTATGTTATAGTGGTTTGATAAACGAAATGGAAAAGAAAAGGGGACGGTTCCTGGATATCAGGATAAGTACATGGTCTCACATCGATTGGCACAATTAAGAAGTCATTGAGTTTGTTGTTTTATTATCTATTATCTATTGCTGCGCTATCCTACGCTCCAACTCCTTCCTACCTTCCACCATATCGACTGAATCTTGGCTCTGGAATCGTATTGGGAGTTACCCCTCAATTCCAGGTTCGTAGAGGGCACCACGTACAGGTGTTCAGCCATCGCCCTCCCCCCCTCCTCCCCCCCTCCCCCCTCCTACCTCCCCCTATCTTACACTATCTTACACTGTCAGTTCACCAATGTTTGAAAACTAGTGGAGGCTAGTTATTGTCAGTTTGTTTGCGGATTGTTAGTTCAACGACCAAAGCTTTTAAGCCAGTATTCTTTCCACATATCCAGTCCGATACTGGTTAATGTTGAGGTCGAGTGATTGTTCACCATGTCCTTTCTTGACGAGTGCCTGGATTTTGTGGACGGTCTTTCGGAATTTCACCTCATCAAGAAGAGGGAAACGTGAAGCGCGTAGGGCAGGCAGTCGGTGTCGAGGATCATGGGTCTCCGTGAGGATCGTGGTCCATTCTGCCGACATGTCCCAATTTGTGCGGTCATCTACCATATGATAAGGCCGATCTACCTTGATTTGTTTTTGAAGTACACATCTGATTCCGGTCGTGGTTTGGAACCTACGGTCTGGCCTTGCGAGGTGCACGTGGCCGTGCGGGCCCCCCATAGCTGCTGCTGGATCTCCCGGGAGATATTGAGAGCACTTGCAGCCCAAGAGGAACTTGACGCTTCGAACGGCAGCGTCAAAGGTCCATTGTTCAACGTTAGCATGATGACTGACGGCCCGACGATGGCCAGTCAAGTCATATCGGATGAGAGCCTTGCGACTTACCTTGGTCACGGTTTGGGCGCCTTGTTGGGTGATTGTTACTGTGGTAGAGTCTTGAACGTTAGCATGATAACCACGAGTGACGCTAAAATAACCGCGCGGGAATTCAGCTCCGTTGTTCGGACCTAGTCTGAAGGTTGCGACGAAGTTAGGAGGCTGAACGGGTGGTGCCGGAGGTGGTGGGGGGAGAGCTCGAGCAGGATGAGCACCAGGGTTCAGTGCCCCCAATAATAATATCGCGATAATTATTGCTAATAATCCCAGATTTTATTATTACCATTCCAATTTCGTAATATATTATATTGGTTTAAATATTATCGCAATAAATTATGATTGTATTATTTATATTAATAATATATTATGATATATTATAGATCTATTAATTATCTTTACTTTTTTTATTAGAATATTAGAGTTATTATTCACCCTATTAAATTTATGTTTTTTAAGGTTATTTCTATATGAAATAATGATTCTATTCCTAAAATACTATTATTAAAACTATAAAATAAAGAAATCTATTATAAATCCCTAAAAAACCTATTAAAAATCTCTTTATGTTACAGGTCCAGATCTGTGACCCTTAAGTAGTCGAGTAGCATATTGGACTTCCATCCAATAATAGTCCCTTTTTGGGCAGTTCACTGTTGGTAAAGCTACTCACCCTCCTAGCCTGTGACAAAATATTTAATTTCTTATATTTTAAACTTATATTTCTTAATATTATAATATAACCCTACCTTTTATAAAGCATTTAAAACGAGATTAATATATTTATAATAATCGTTTAAAATAGCAGAAAAGATTAAAATATTATTTAAATAAATATTATAAAAAATATTTAAATAAAGTTATAAAATTATATTAATATATATTTAAAAAAATACGAATATATTAAAAAACTTAAAAGATATAATAAAAGGTTTAAATAAACTATAATAAATTATAAATATAATTATTTATTCTTTTTCTTCTATTATTTTTAATCGATTAAATATAGAAATTATATTAAATTTAATATAATATTTAATTTTTATTAATATAATTAAAATATCTTTAATTAATAGAAATAAATAACGATTTTTAATAATAATTATATTTAATATTTTATAATTAATATAAAATTAGAGTTTTTCTTTTAATTTCTTTATAAATAATATTAATAAAATAATAAAAGATATATTAATATAAGTAAAACTTTTATTAAATTATTTTTTAAAATACTTTTATAAAATAAATAATTTCTCTTTAAATATATTATATAAAGGTTTATATAAAAATATAATATTAAAGTAAAATTTAATATTATAATTAAATTTATTATAAAAGGTTAATTTATTAATTTCTTTTTAATTAAATAAAAGGAGATAATAATAATAATATTTTAATAATTTAATAATTAAATTAATAAAGGTTTTTAATTATAAAGCTTTTTAGATATTTTTTGATAAAGTATTAATAATATATATATTAATAGCAAAAATTAATTTCTTTTCTTATTATAATTAAACGAAGCTTTTAAATAAATTTAAATCGTTTAAAATTTTTTAAAAGAAAAAGAAACTATTTAATTCTTTAATTTTTTAAAATACTTCTTTTATTTTTAATAATTCGGATTTCGTAAAAATATATTAAAATCTAATATAAGATTTCTTTATAATAAAGTTATTAAGAAAGTTTTAAAATATTATTAAATAGGAATCAATTTTATATAAAAAAAGGAAAAGATTTTTATATTATATTATTTAATCAATATAAAAAATATAATAATATTAATTCTTTTAAATAAAACAAAATTAATTATTAATAATCGAAAATTAATTATTAATAATTAGGTTCTTTTTAATTATTAGGTTAAAAGTATAATTTCCGGATTAATATAATTAATTTCTTTATAAGAATAATCTTTAATATTATCTTAAATATTTATATATTTATTATTTATTTCTTTAATAATAACTAAGGATAATATTCGATTAAATAAAAAAATTAAAAAGAAGAAATAATTTTTAAATGAATAATAATTATAATAATAATTATTTTAAAAAATAATAATATTAGAATATTAATTTATATTAGAATTATAAATAATTATTTAAGGTTTTCTTAAAATAATATTATAATATATAAATTTTATAATGAAAAAGATTATATTTCTTTTAATATAAGATTTAATATAAAGATTTAATTTCATAATATAAATAATAGAATTCATAAATTAGGAATTATTTATAATAATAAGATTATAAGGTTATTATAATTTATAAAAAGGAATAGAATTATTTTTCATATAAGAATTATTTATAAATCGAATACCCGTAATATTTATATTGAAGTGTCATGTGGTCGTCGGACCCTTAGACCACTGACAGGCAGTGCAGCCGCCAGCGCCGTGCACGTGCCACCCTGAGAGGCTATATAGCCTCTCCTGTAAGCTCAGAGAATCAAGCCTTTTACACACACACATATTCCACCTGACATGAAGAAAGAGATTATATTATATAAAAGATTTATATTTAGATTAATTAATGTATAATATAATTCGATGATTTAATTATTTAAAATAATAGATGAAATTTATAACGGTTTTTTCTTATATTTCCGATAACGATTTTTAATAAAAATTATAAATTTTCTAACTTTATAATCTTTTTTATTTCTTTTATTTTTAATTTCTTATAATCGTTAATAATATATTTAAGGTTATTATAATAATAATATAATTTATAAATATAATTATATTTATAATAAATTATTTTTTAAACTAATATAATAAAAATTATATTATATTTCTAGATTTATTTTAATATATAAAATTTAATAATATTAATTTATATAAAGTTATTAATATTAATAAAGATAAAAGAAAAGAGAATATTTATTAATAAAAATATAAAATATTTATTCTTTTTTAAATTTTAAATATAATTTTTACTTCCCTTTTAATATTTAATATTATCGGTTCGATATATTTATTATAAGAATTCATAAAATAAAGTATCTATATTTAATTATATAAACATATAAATGTAATTTTTAATAAATATATAAAATATATTATTAAGAATTTAAGAAAGAAAATAATAAAAGATTAAAATTTCTAAATTTCTTTTAAAAGCTTATTATAAACTATATTATATTTATTAATATCGTTTAATATAAAACATAGAATATTCTCGATAATATTAATAAAAATAAAAAGAATATTATTTCTTATAATAATATTATAATTAATAATATTATAAATATAATCTTTTAAATATTTAATGAAATATTATATTCTATTTATCTCGAATGGTTAATAAGTTAAATTAATAGAATTTATAAATTTTATATAAAAGTTTTTTATAAATATAATAAATTTCATTAATTTATTATTAAAGAATATTTTATAAGAATTATTTTTATAAAAAATAAATTAAAATAAAAGAATTAAGAATAAAAAGATAATAAAAGAAATAGATAATAAAAAAGAAAGCGATTATTATTATTATTATTAAAGCTATTAAAATTAATAAATAAAAAAGTTATTATTAATCTAAAATTCGATATATTTTATAAGAAAATTCTTTTTTTCATTTAAAATAATAAGATTTTATTAAATAAAATTATAAACCTTTTTAAAAAAAGTCTAAAAATTATAATTTAAAAATATATTAAAAGTATTTAAATTATAATATAAAAGAAAAAAGAAGGTATTCGAATTTATTTAATTATAAAGAAATAAGAAATAAAAGATATTTAATTATAATATATAAATTTATAAAAAGCTATTTTAAAGGTTATTAAAAGTTATAATAAAAGAAAAATAAAAAAATAAAGAAAAAAGAATAAAAATATAAAGTAATTTTATATTTAAAGATAACGGATTTTATGAAATATTATATTTAAAAGTAATAATTCTATTTTAAAGTATTTAATAATTAATATATTAAAGTATTTTAAAGAATTCTTAAAAGATTAATTAAATTAATTATATTTTTAGAAAAAGATATAAGAATTAAAACTATTTATTATATAAAAAGAGGGTTTAAATCCGTATTCGCGTTTATATTTAATATTAATTACTAATCTCCGATATTATTTTATATAAAAATATTCCCTTATAATTATTCCTACTTTATATAATAGCATAAGAAATTAATCTCGAATTTTTCCTTATTGAAATATTCTAATAGTTCTAAAGAGCGAATTTCCCTTATTTTCTGGATACGTTACTATAACTAACTATAGAAATCTTCGTATATTGAAAAGTCTCCCTCTCTTCGGACTTCGGCGTCACCCTTCACTGGATATTGAATGAAGGTGCTTGCATTTACTGTTTTTTGGCCAAGCGGAACTCGTTCCGGATCCTGAACTTGCTATCGCTTTATACTCCTCTCTGAATAAATCGACCGCACGGAAAATATGAATGGAGACTTGTTTGATTCTTCGGTCTTTCCTAATCCGGAGTGCGCTTGAAAAGCTAAGTCTATCCCCTTTGGCAGTGGATCCCGGTCGTCGACTGAAAAATCTCCTAAGTCAAGGTACAACCAATGCTCTGAATGGGCAGTACATGACTGGGCAAGGCTATTACATATCCTGGTATGTGCATCCCTAATACGATCCATCTTTTGTCTCAGCTTAGGAATCAGCGCAGAGGATCCCAGATGACTTCTCATGCGACGTTGTTATCGTATTCGAATGCGCCCAATCGATAAATCAAATGATTTGTTATGATCAGAAAGTCCGTCGAGCAGGTCTTTTATCTCCAGATATTTGCTGGGGAAGTCGAATCTCAGTTTGGCTTTTGACCACTAATCCTACTTGGTAGCGTTATGAGCTTTCGGGTTATCTTAGCTAGTCATCCACTTCTTACTACTATGGTCTATTTCCATATCCGTATATAAAGAGAGATTTAAGAAGCTTATAATATAATAGAAACGGCTTAAGCGTAGTCTTAACTTATTAGCTTTTTAGGATTCCTTTAATCTATTAATTAAAATAAGCTTAAAAAGATAAATAAACCGGAAACTAATACCTTAAAAAGAGGGCTTATTAATATAAAACCTTTAAAAGGAATAACTAATAAAATCTCCTTAGAATTATAAATTCTAATCGTTATTTAATTATTATAAACTTATTCTAATTAATATAAGAAATTAAATATAAATCCGAATTAGAAATATTTTAATAACTATTATATAATAAGGATTTAATCTATTATTAATTATTATAATTATTCTAAATTAATCCTTTTTATAAAGTAAAATAAGATAATAAAAGAAAAAGCTATTAATAACGAATCTTAAATCATCGAAATATAAAAAAGAAAGATTAGATTTATAATCTAACTTTTAAAATTAATATTATTTAATAATAGAATTTAATTATTTATTTTTATATTCGTATATAAAAAAAGATTTAAAAAGCTTATAATATAATAAAAACGGTTTAAATATAACCTTAATTTATTAGCTTTTCAGAATTCCTTTAATCTATTAATTAAAATAAATCGAAAATTAATATTTATATATTATTCTATTATTCGAAATATAATATATTCGAAAATATATATAAAATATTTATTCTGAATTAATAATTAATCTATATATATCCTTAAAAGGATTCCTTAGCTTTATAATATTATATTTTATAAACTAATATAATGAACGTTAAAAAAACTATTATAATATAATAATTATTATAATAAAATATAATTAAAGGATATTAAAAGAGGAGTATATTAAATAATATATACGGATTATTTATTAAACTTTAAATTCAGAATCCGGGGTATATAATTACCGATTATTAATTAATATTATACCTTCGATTATAATTATTTACTTTTATATATTATTATAATATATATACGAATTAAAATATATTATTTATATATAAATTTCTTCCGAATTAATCGAATATAAAACTTATATTTATATAATTATTAATCTTATAAATATATATATATATATATATATATATAAAGTTAATTCTAATAATAATAATATATTTTATATAAAAAGAAAAAAGGTTTAAAAAGAAAATATAAAATATAATCGATATAACCGATTATATATAATTAATTATAACCTAAATAGGGCTAAATAATAATATTAAGATTTATAGAAATATAATATATATAATAATTCAATAAAGGTCTAATAGAATTATATATATTTATTACCCTTAAATTAATAATATAATTATATAATTCAATTCTATAATAATAATTAAATATAAAATATATTAAATTATAATATTAAAACTTAATATAATAATTAAATATAAGATATAATTAATTATATAAATTAAAATCGATATAATATCGATTTAAATATAATAATTAATCATAAAATATATATTTATTATATTCGGTTTATAAAATATATATATTTATAATATAAGCTTATAAAATATAATATTATAAAATTAAGGAATCCTTTTAAAGATATCCTTTATATTATATATATATATATATCCGAATAATCGAATTCGAGATTTAAATAATCGAATATTAAATAAAAATAAGAAATAATCAATTCTAAAAATATATTAAAATAAAAGATCCTAATCGATTATAAATAAACCTTTAATTATTATTAAAATAAATATATTATAATTATTTGATTTTTATTATAAAAAGAAATTAAATTTATAATTTAACTTTATAAATAATAATTCTAAAATAATATAAAAAAGAGGAAAATAGATAATTTATTTAAAAAGAAATTTTATAATATTATTTCTAATATAAATAAATTTTATATTTAGAATATATAATAATAATAACTTATATTTATAAATCGTATTTATAAACCGATATATTTTCGTAAAACTATTTTAAATTCGAAATAAAAAAAAATTATTTAAAATAAAATAATATTATATAATTAAAAGTTTAATAATTTTTCCTATTTTATAAATTTCGAAAATTCTTAAAATAAACGATAATGAATAAAATAATTACGAAATATAAATAAAATTATCTTTTAAAAAAAAGATTTTATAATTTAAAAGCCTTTAATTAATTATCTTTTAAAAAAAGGATTTAACGGTTTTTAAACTTTTTAAATTAATTATTTCTTAAAAGAAAATTTTAATAATTCTTAAAACTTTTATAAAAATATATTCGTTTATATAATCGATTTTATAGATATTATAATAATAAAAAAACTTAAATTCGAAACTAATAAATCGATAATATTTAATATAAGATTAGATTTATAATCTAATAAATTAATAAATTAAAATAAATTCGATAATAAATATAAAAGAAAAAGAAATTAATTAAAAAAAGGTTATATAATATAATAAAATATAATAAAATATAAGATATACTTTTAATATTAATAAAAATATTATAAATATCCTATTTTAATTAAAAGAAAATTATAAATAAAATTCGATAAAAATAATAAAAATTATTAATAATTAATTTAGAAAAAGCTATTAATAACGAATCTTAAATTATCGAAATATAAAAAAGAAAGATTAAATTTATAATTTAACTTTTAAAGTTAATATTATTTAATAATAAACCCTAATTATATTATTAAAATATTATATATAATAAATTTATTAAATACTTTAACTATTATTCCACGAAATATTTAAAGTAAATAATCATTAAAACATTATAAATAATACATTTTAAATATATCTTTAATTAATATTCTTAATTATTTTAATAATTATATCCTTTAATATCGTATATATTATTAGAATAGAAAGTAAATAATTATTTCTAAAATAATATAATATATAAACCCTTTTATCTTAAAACTTTAATATTAAAATATATAATTATAAAATAAAAAGATATCTATTAAATTTATTAGAAATATATCATTTAATTATAATATTTCTAATTAATTTTATTATTTATTATAATAAATAAATATAAATAAATAAATATTTAAAACTATTTAAAAATTCATTTCTAAATAATCTTATTAAATTACTTTTAAAAAATAATATAATTATAATAGAATTATAAATAAATTCGAAATAAATATTTTAAGAAATTATTTTAACGTTTTTATAAATATATAAACTTAAATATATTAATTATTCTATTATTATAATATATTTTACGGTCGGATCTTTAATATATCGATTTAAAATTATCTTTTTAATTTAATATACTTCTCTATTTATTTATAAAACTTTAATAATATATATTAACGGAAATTAAAGAATAGATTTTATATATTTGAAATACATTTATTTTCAAAGAATTTAAATATTATTATAATATAAAAATATATAATTAAAAAATTAATAATTTACGATTAATAAATTAAAGAATTACTCTTCGGTTTTTATTTCGGTTTTTATTTTATTATCTAATCTATTTAAAAAAAATTACTTTTTTTAAATATTTTAAATAAGAGATTTTTAAGATTTTAATTAATATAATATAAGAAAAGAAAAAAGAATAAAAATAGAAATAATATAACTTTACTTTTTATTCTATTTTCTTATTATTTAATATATTATTATAATATACCCTCTCTTTTTTCTTTCTTTTTAAGCCCTTTTTTAAGAAATATAAATTTATATATAAATCGAATATTTCTTATAAATTATTTTTAATATTTTCTTTTCCTTCTATTATTTTATATTCTTATAATATTAGAAATAACTTTATTTTCACCTTTAAATATTTTCTTTTCCTTTCTTAATTATACGTTTTTATAACTTTACTTTTAAACTTTAATATTCTTTTATTCATTAAATTATTAAAAATAATTTCATTTTTATTTTTAAATCTTTTACTTTTATATATTATTATATTTTAATATTAAAAATAATTTCATTTTCGCCTTTAAGTTCTTTACTTTTATATATTATAATACTAAGAATAATTATATTATTTAAACCCTTTCGGCCTTATTCTTATATTTAAACACCTTTTTATTAATTAAAAATAATTTTATTTTAATAATATTAATATTCTATAATCGTAAAAGATTAATTTCCGTCAATAAATTCAGCGTTTATAAGGTTTTAATAATTATTCGCCCTTAAACTTTCGGTTAACCGATCTTAAAAATATTATCCTTAAATTAATAAAAAGAGAATAATTTATTAAAATAATTTTCGGATCCTTTTTTTAATTAATTTATATTTAAGAATAATATATCAAATATCATTTATAATTAAAACTATTTATTAATAAGGTTTTAATAAATATTACTTAAAAACTATTAATCTTTTCATCGATTAATCTTAATTAATATTAAAACTAATCTATTATTAAATATATTTTTTCGTTTAATAAATTATTAAAATAATTTTCTAATTTTATATTAATATCTTTAATTTTAAAAGGCTTTAAATTTATTTTAAAAGTTATTCTTCTAAAAACATTAATTTATTAACTATATTAAAAGATTATATAAAAATATTTTATTAATATTAATCGATTTCTAATATATAATTGTTTATTACCCGAAATTCATTTTTTTTAAATTATAATGAATATAAACTCCTTCGAAAATTTTAATTATTAAAATATCTAATTAATTTAATATATAATTAATATAATTAAAATTCAAATTAAAAAGAATATATAAATCGATTTTAAATATATTTTTAAGATTTTAAAAACTTTAATTTTTATTAATAAATCGGTTTTTCACTATTTTTTTAATATATAATAAAGCTATAATAATAAAAATTAGATTATTAAATAACTCTTATTTTATAATAATATAATATAAAGTTTTAGAATTATAATTATAAAATTAATTAATTATATTTAATTCCTAATTTAAAAGAAATATTAAAATAAAATTTTAAAATTAAAGAAAACCGATATTAAGAATAATTCTTTACCTTTAATTTATTATCTCTTTAATATTATAATATTCAATAATTAATTATTTTATATACGAATAAATTAGAATAATAATTCTTATATAAAAATTAAGCTTTTATATAAAAGATTATTTATTATAATAAATTTAATAATAACTCTTAAATTAATAAATTATATTAAATAATTAAAGAAATAAAATAAAAATAAAATAAATAAGTTAAATATCTTATATCCTTTCATTTATTCAAATTAAAATCAAAGGAATTTAAATAGAAAAGTCGATATTAATTTAAAATTTAAAAGGCTCGCTTATATATATCTAATAAGTATTACCTATATTAATAATTAAAACTCCCTTTTAAAACTCATTAAAACTCAAATAAAACTCTAAAAATCTGATTTTTAAAAGGTTTAATATTTAATAATTAATAATTCTTTAATTAAAAGAATTAATAAAAAGCTTTTTTTATTATAAATATACTCCTTAATTTAACTTAATATATAAACTAAAAATTATAATTTTAACTCTTAAATTAATAAATTACATCGAATTTTTATATAAAATAAAAAGAAATAAAATAATTTTAATCTAAAGCTTTAATCTTAACCTTAAAACCGATTATAAACTAAATATAAAATAAAGAAAACTAAACCTAAAAGGCCGAACCGATTCATTAAATAAATAATTTATCGATTATATTTTAAAATATAATTTTCCTTGATTTTTTAGCTTTTAATTAAATACCTTATCTTTTTAGAAGCTTATATAATATAAAATTATTACTTTTATTTATCTTTAGATTTTATTAATATTTATTTAATAAACTTAATTAATAAATCTTTAAATCCTTTTTTATAAATTTATATTTAATATTTAAATCAATAATATAATTAATCTAAATCTTAAATATAATTAATATAATAATTTAGAATAAGTATTATATTATATATTCGTATATATACTTATTTAAATAATAATTTACTTTTTCTTTTAACTTATTTCCGGGCTCCTCTAAATAAGCATTCTAAATTAGAACCTTTATCCCCCCCTCTTTTATAAACCTTCCCCTCTTAAAAGCCTATTTTAAACTTACTTTAAATATAAAACCGATAATTTCTTATAATAAGATTTTTGACCCTATGAAATCGGATTTAGGGTTGATTTTAAGATTCATTTTTTAAGCATTCCGGTCTATTTGTATTCCGTTCGCAAAAGAATATATCTTCACTTTTTCGTAGTTTCAGCGTATGCAGGATATGCACGTGACTGCAGCGGGAAGGTCCCGGTCGGGACCTTCGATGAAAAGAAGAGTACGTCATTTCACGTGATAAACCCCCTTCCAGCCTGGAAATGAGCACCCATGAGAGAGCTCACCTAAAGGAGCCTCCCTTAATGAGCGCCCACTAAAGTCTCACGTGATAGCCCCCCTTCAGCGCCCCTTTAAAGAGCTTCCCTAAATGAGCGCCCATTAAAACCTAACCTAAAACGCCTCCTTTAAACGAGCGCCTACTAAAGGCTGAAAGAGCTTCTCTTAATAAACGCCCACTAAAAGCTCACATAAAAGCCTCCCTTTTAGTACGTCCTTAAAGAGCTTCCGTAAATGAGCGCCCACTAAAAACTCACGTGATAGCCCCCCTTCAGCGCCCCCTTAAAGAGCTCACTTAAAAGAGCTCACCTAAAGGAGCCTCCCTTAATGAGCGCCCACTAAAAGCTCACCTAAAAGAGCTTCCCTAAATGAGCGCCCACTACGGAGGTAAAGCTCACCTAAAAAGGCCTCCTTTAAATGAGCTCCCACTGAAAATTCACGTGATAGCTCCCTTTCAACGCCCTGGAAAGAACTTCCCTAAATGAGCGCCCACTAAAGCTCACCTAAAAAGCCTCCTTTAAATGAGCGCCCACTAAAAGCTCACTTAAAAAAGCTTCTCTTAGTAAGCGCCCACTAGAGCTCACCTAAAAAAACCTCCTTTAAATGAGCTCCCACTGAAAATTCATATAGTAGCCCCCCTTCAGCGCCCTGGAAAGAGCTTCCCTAAATGAGCGCCCACTAAAAGCTCACCTAAAAGAACTCCCTTAAAGAGCGTCCACAAGAACTCACGTAATAGAGACTCCCTTAATCAGCGCCCACACCTTCCTCATGGCCTAGTTACTGTAAGCAGAGAAAATGGTGCGGATGGAACTGCAATAGGATACTCCCTGGCTGAAGAGAGGGAGAAGCGGGACGACTGCTAGAACAATGCCCGTAACTTCAATGGGTGTTGCCATAGTGATATTGTCGATTATGAATACAAGGTAAAGGATCTCGAAAATTGTGCAAGCGGTAGTATCAACCCGTGGTTAATTTTTGTGGATTTATTGAAGTTTAAGCAAATCATAGGTTAATACGCCCGAGCATAGCCCCCAAAATCTGTCCTTTTGGTCGCTAATCTACTGTCTCTTATTGTAGGTCTTGTTTGGAGACCTCTTTTCTGTGACGGGTCGGTCCGTCCTCCAAGTTGCAGTGTGGCAGGCGTGAAAGCGAATCTTTTCTATCGGAAGCTAAGATGTCCTTTAAAGCCACAGGCGGATAAATCAGATTGGGGGGTTTGCACTGGCAGTTCCTTCGAGTCAAGATGCGCGCGGCTGAATATACCAATGCGAAGCTTTGTGGTCATTGTGGTCAAGTTACTCAAGTATTGAGGCCGCGGATCGGGCCTGGCTGAGTTTTGTCGAACGTCTCAGCCTTATGCGGCTATATGCACTGATTTACCACAGCCCGCATTCTACGTAGCCCTTATTTAGTCAGTATCATGGCAGTTTCCTCCTGCTCGATTTACTGCTTATATCGGTCCCGCCTTTTCTAATCTGATCAATGTCAATTGCAACGCAAGAATAATGTCCAACTCAAACCCATCGTTTTGTAAAGCGTTGTACGATCAATGCCTTCCCCTACGGTGGCACGAAACTGGGTTTACCGGAGTAGAAAAATACTCCTCTCATAAGAGTAATACTCTCCGAGTATTCTTTAAATTTTATATAATAAACTCAGTTTTACTATTACCAAATTTTGCGATAAATTATAATAACTAAACTCGGGTTAATCGAGTACGTTTTAAAGTATTTACTAAGTGAAAATGAAGCTATTCCCGTCCACTTTACCCCCCCCCCCTACCCCCTACCCCTGCCCCCCATACTTATAAGATTATTCCTAAACTACCCCTTATTTCCTAGCCCTACGCATCATTACCGCTTATAAAGTTCGTCGTCGTCGCTCATAAGATTCGTTATCACCGCTCATAGGATCATCGCTACTCGTAAGTCATCATCATCACTCGTAGATTCGTCGTTATCGCTCATAGATCATCATCATCGCTCATAAGATTGGTCGCTATCGTTCGTAAGGTTTATCACTGCTCATTAGCATTCCTCTAAGAGTAAAAGAAAAGAGGAATACTTTTACCTAACATAAAAAGAAAAGAGGGAGAAGGAGAAAAAGAATAGAACTACATCCTTACCTAATAAAAAAAGAAAGAAAAAGAGAGAATACATCTTTACCTACAAAAAGATAAAAAGAAATAAAAAAAGATGATTTACCTTAATAATAATAATAGTAAAAGGAAAAATAAAAAAATAAAAATAAAAATGAAAGAGATTTTCTCTAAGATACTTCAAAACTAGGAGTACATATCCTAGTAGAGATACCTTACAGTACTAAAGTGGATGAAAAATGACTTTAAGATGAACACTTTAATCCGTACAAAATAAACCCATAGAAATCAAGCATTAATGCATAAAATGGAGGCTCTTAACTGCACAGAAACTAGGAAATCTGGGGTAATACTACTCCTACCAGAGTCTCACTTAGGTTTCTAGAGTATATATTTTGGCTGTGCCACCGTAGGGTTCGCATTTTAAGAGCAGCATCTCAAATTTATTCTACCCTTGAACACGATGACAAAAGTCTTTTTCTGTTGAAGGAATCTTGGGAAAGATTGATTTTGTGGGGCGGGAGGTATGAGAAACACCTAGATGAATTACTGAATCACTCCCCAAAACATCGAAATCTGGCCCTTGATTTTCTGTGCAGCATAGGATATGTACTTCATAGAGGTAAGTTAGTTCTAGCAATCGCGGCAAGCTTGCATTTAACATACCCTCTATAGATATAATTCTGGTACTCTTGCCAGATTGCCACCTACACGAAAGCAAGAAAAAAAGCTTGTCGGACCTAAGCAGACAAATGGTGGAAAACATCAAGACCGCCAAAACTTCAACTCAAAGCGATGGCCAATACATAGTGTGGGACATGGATAAGACTGATTATGGGTGCGAGGCGAAGAGCTACGAGAGCCTAGAACCCAAGAGCATCTTCAAAGCAGCCGCCGAGGAGATCAGTCGTCACATTTCCTGTCTCCTGCGAATGCAACGTGCCATGGAAAAATTGGCGATTTCTCATCCCGCAGGCGATTGTGCACCCGGCATAATTATCCCCAAGGTCGACGGTGAAATTACTTCTTCTATACCTTCTGGCGGGGAGCTATTTGTTCAAGATGACTACAACATGACCCACAGAGAAGAAGAAAACCCTCATATTGCAACTGTTTCCATAATTCACGACGGCATCATTTCGGCCGCTCCACTTCAAAGAGAACATACTGCTGAATTTGACTTCGAAATGACCCACAAAGAGACCGAAGAACGCATTTATGAGGGTCAGACAGATGAGGACCTCACTCCAGGTCCGCCCGTGGTCGACGAGAATAAACTCCCTTTACCATTTTCGGAGAAAGAATCCCCCGTTCAATATGATTCGAACATGGACTATGTTTTAGAAGAAAATCCCGCCGAGAGGTCGAAGTAAGTAACAAGCTCTTCCAACATATGCCGTAACATTAACTAAAACAATAAGAGAAAATACGGCTTCCTAGCCCGCTAGCCCATCATGGGCAGTACGTCAGTTTGGAACGGAATTGAATCGTGCTCATCCGCGTGCGACAAATTTTTTCGCTGTGAGGAACGCTATGAGGTGCTCAAAACGGTGACGGCGATTTGCAGCCTGGGAGTTAGATGATGGAATTTCAAGCTGTCTGGCGGAGTCATGGTGCATTTATGTTACGTTAGTTTGGGAGAGTTTAGCTTGTTTTAGGAAATTAAGAAGATTGATTTTAGCAGAGAACACCGGTATATATACTGCATTCATACCTATTGATAGCGTTCCCTTGGAAGATTTTGGCAAGGGGTAAAAATAAGCGAGGCGCCGGTATCCAACTAGAGAAAACAAACCTTAAGCCATTTCATCCGTAAATAAAAACCAAGTACAAGCTCTACAAATCAACGATTTATTAAGTCTAAAATAACACATGCTATCGCCAACATCTCGCGTCAACCAGTTGCCAGGAAGTGCATATATAAATGCCCTCGCTATTATAGTCGAGCCCCACTCATCCTCAATGGCGCCTTCTTACCCCGTTCCTTTTTTCCATTTCACAACCGCTCCTTCCGTTACCCAACGACCATGAACCTTTAAATTCCCAATGCCAGTCCCTAACCCTGGCCACATTGGCCATCCTCAAATACAGAGAAGTATATATGCAGAGCAACTCCCCCCGTCACTCGAAATCTACTCAGCGAGCACCATCCTCAACATGCTCAAAAAGCTCTCCTTGAGCTTGTCCACCTCAACGACGACCGGTTTCTCTGGCTCACCAGCCGTTCTCCTCAGATGATCCTGTTTCTTGGCTCGTCTTCTCCGCTCCGCCTCGATAGGATCAAGCTCATCATCATCCTCATCCTCGTCGCTGGTCTCATCTCCTTCTTCGTAGTTGATATCCTGGAGATCCATCTGATCTAGGCCAAAGTCGGTACTCTTGAATGAGATAGCGCCAGGCACAACTTCCACGGGCGCTGCGCCAACTCCATCCGCGGCCATTTTCTGTCTCGTCTTATCCTGATGCCACTTTTTCCTAGCTTCTTGCCAGGAGATCAATTTATTAATCTCCTCGATCGCGAGATCTTTGTCTAATTGTCCAACGCTGACGGCTCCTGCAACAAGAGCGTTAATATCTAGTTTTCCAGCCTTAGGTCCATGACGAAGGAAATCCAAAATGCCTTCAATCCAACTCATTAGCTGCGTGAAAAGTCCATTGTCATGAGTGTGCACTTCGTGGACAAATTTGTAAAGGCTGTGTTGATGACGTTCGCAGAGATCAATAAAAGCTTGTACCGTCTGGTTGGGATCGGCGGATATATCCAACTCGCGGCATTTATCAACCACCTATGATGATTAGCACTTTTGTCTAATCAGGTCGGGTAGTACTTACCTGAATCATATCATCCATAAAAACTGCGAAATCAGTAATACTGTTGTAGACATTGGCCGACTTGTATACGCGAACCAGGGGCTCATAGAAAATCGTGAATAGATCCCGAAGAAGTTGCAATGTAACTGGCTCCTCAATCATGCTCAGCATCATAGCCTTATCTCGTTGCCTTGTCAATAATTTGAGCAACTGTTTTAAATACGAGAACAGTTGTGCTCCTTGCTTCATCTCTTCATCAACGTTATCGACAGCATTGTTCCACGCAACCCAAGCGTTATAGATTTTGCCGATTTGCGTGGAGTTTAACGGAGGCTCAATATCCTCTGATCTCAAAATTGCAATAATCAAATCTACCCCATCATTGGTCGATTCGGCTCTGATCACGTTTTTGACGTCTTCTGGGGCGTCGCAGAATTTCTTTAGCTTCTCGCAAAACACTGGCTCGGCTATCTTGACATTCAGAGCGTCGATGGATTTTTGGAAACTCCTCATGCCATCATTGAGGGTTAATGAGAATATTCTTTGCATTAGCGACCTAGCGCCAAATGGTTGGGCGAGAAAGATGTCGAGGACGCTTGACATGACCGCGGCAGGATTTGCTATTCGGATTGCATTTTTCATGATGGTGTAAGGAATCATGGAGTGGATCTTCTTCGCCTGAGAAAATAAGTCTGCCGAATTATCTTCAGCCAGAAACAAATGGTAAATGGTCGCTGCAACCTCGATTCGTAACCACTCGGCGAACTTTTGGTATCGTACACTTAGATCCTCTATCGTTGGCTTATCCTTAATTTCTTGGAAGAGACTCGTGAGGCCGTTATTCTCGACGATATCCCGACGGAATCTGCAGAAAGATTAGCCAAGCGCACTTTTGCTATGTCTGATATGCATACTCCTCCATATACACATCCAGTTCTGCAGCACGTTTTCTTGCAACCTCGTAAAAGCGTTTTTGTTCTTCTACTCTCTTTTCGTCCATAGCTTTCCGACGCGAGATATCCTCTACATCGGCGTCCGTTGGTGTTATTGGCTCAAAGGTCAAAAAATCGGAAATTGCTCGAGTATTGGCTACCTGGGGAATGGCTAGAAGTGATCTAAGAAAAGCTCTGAGAGACACTCGCTGTGTCTCGCGCCATAGTATCACTGGCTATGAACCGTTAGCAATGCGGATTTCAAAATACTCATTATAATACCTACTTCGGAGCTTGATGTCGGCCTGCCATCAGAAGAAACTCTTGGAGATTGACGCCCAGAAATGGAAGCAGCTGATAAACTTCGACGGTGATCTGAACTCAGGGGTTAGTATCGGGGGAGAACATATCAAGGGGTCTAACTGACCGTTTACAGTCAAGTTCTTCATTTGCCCATTAATGGGAGGCTGCCCCATTGTAGACACAGATGATACTGAAGAAGCGTCATCATCGCTACCTTTCCCACGGACCGCCCCTATCAAGTTTGATGCCGTAGAACTTTGCTTGTTTTTCTTAGGTATTGGAGGAAGTACCTTCCCTGGTAATTCGGTTCTTAATTTCTTGAGTAGCCTATTAAAATCTCCGTACCGTCTACCAATAAAGTACTCAAGCTCGCCCTTCTTCTTGACCCGTAGTATAAATTCCTAGAAAACCCGATTAGTATGAATGGCCTATGAATTACTAATCCGAGCTTACCGCGTGTTTGTGGTATCTGATATTCCGCTTTACGGATTTCGTGCGAACGCCGGCCACATTTGTATCCCAGCCATTCATGTAATGCCCTTCCGGTAGTGTTGAAAAAACTCCATGATCTATAGCACCTGCGTCTACAACCTCAAGTTCCGAAAACCGGATTCGTTCTTCATACCCAGATGCCGTAGGAACCCCAGATACCATCATCAGCTCCACTAATTTCTGGGCTTTTATAGATAATTTCCTACGCTTTGTTTCTTCTAGTCGGTCTTCCGAGGAGGAGATATGTTTGTTAGCGAATGATTGGAGGAACTGGCAGAATTCCTTCGTTAGCAATGGTATCCTATGTCCCTGGCGAATTCCAACTCACCACCTGCAGTTTATCTTGCCAAAATTCCTTCTCCTTGGCCTTATCCAAGAATGGAAATTCTCTAACATGATGTACAAATATGTATCGTAGGATAGGCAGATCCGAATCCAAGGGAGAAACTTCGCCAAAGTCGGATTTGAAGGGTGCGCCGAATCTTTGTAATGCGGTAGGGGAATTCAATTCCGTGATTTCGTACTTTACTTGCTGGGAAATAAGTTCGCGCTTTAAGTCTGCAAACAGGTATCAGTAAGTTGTCTGCGTTGTAATGCTGTTTACGTACAATGTTCTTGTTTTCCCGTCAACATGTGGCCCGTTGGAGGTACTGCAGTCCCGTTCGTCGTCATGGTCGCTACCGCCGTGTTGGTGACCCGTTCGAGAGCTGATGTTGATGTATTCGTATTTGTTCCAGACAATGGTATTGTTCTTGCGGTGGTGCTTCTGGAATGTGGAGAGGAAGATGGATCTTCTAGTTCAGGCAGTTCTTTAGCACTACAGGGTCTCTGGGTAGCTGACGGCATACATACTCGAGTAGGTACGAGAATGCGGCTGGCGTTTGCAGCTGAGAGGAGGGGCCCAAGCTTACAGGTGTTTAGCGGGGTAGTGGATTAGAAGAGAGGGGTTTAGTCTGCAGCTTGTGAGAAGTTTATAAAACAATTGCACAGATTTGAAAAAATGGGTGTTGGCCAACATGTCTGTGAATCTCTTCTGGCATGTAAAAAGCAAAATCAACGGCGCAACCACTGATTGAATGTTTATCACGAGCTAATCACAGCCTGTCTCACTTCCTAACGGAAACAAGTTCTGGGCAACCGACCTGGCCATCTGATGATTTTTACAGGGATATCTAAAGTGTGGCTTGCGAGCGGCGAAGCAGTTCTTCGTCATCGGCTCCACAGGGTTCTTGAACGCTGCACAACTACGGACTCCAGAGTACCAATAAAAAACATCGAAGCATATTCCTCGCAACAAGGATTTTGTCTTCGCTTTCGTATTCAAGATTCAAGGCAGCAGAAGTTCAGAGAAATGAATGCCATTTCAGTTTCATTCTTCTTCTCTTGTTGCTCAATAAATAAGGAGTTTTGTTATGTCCCGGTAACCCTTTGCTATGTCCCGGTAAGCGCGATTGCTGCTTTTAACTCGAAAAATATCAAAACTTTAACTTATATTAAATGACACTATTTTTAGAAACTTTTTATTTCTAAAATCTTTTAAAAAATATTCTCTAAGAAAAATGAAATAAAATATTATAAAAATAATTTATTTAATATTTATATTAATTATTTAAATATTATTTTATTTTTATTTTTTATAACTTTTTAAAAAATAAGATTTAATATAATATAAAATAGCTCTATAGTTTATTATTCGATTACTAATAAATTGAATAATAAATATTCTTATCAAAATAAAAAAAGATTATAAAAAGAATTTATTTTATATTAAATCTTAATTATATATTATATAAATAATTATTTTTAAAAATAAAAATAAATATTAAATAAATTAATTTTATAATATTTTATTTCACTTTTCTTGGAGATTTATTTTTTAGAATTTTATAAAATTATAAAATATTATAATATATTTTATATAAATATATAAGTACTTGGGTACTTATATGCGGCGGCCATATCCTGCGCTGCAAAAGCAGCAGTACATGGCCGCCGCACACGCCTACTGGCGGCCCTAGCTTACCGGGACATAGCAAAGGGTTACCGGGACATAACAAAACTCATAAATAAGTATGTACCCCATGTGAAGAAGTGTCTGTCGGTTAAAGACCAGCCAGGTACAGGCTGTTAAGTAAATTGTTTTATGAAGCTACTTGCACCACATATACCTTACCGATCCAAGAATGAGGAGATTCCAGACAAAAGATGAGATGCCAAGCCATCCGTACCACAACATGGATTGAGCACCAGGGTCCTGTGTTTTTATTCCGATCAAGGCTGGGCCATAGTACCGGTACACGGCAATCCAGGTTGTAAAAGGAGTTCATACCATCATCCACTGCTTTCATAGTTCGTCGAAAATCTTCAGCCTCGGATCCTCCTGCGGCCTCTCTTCGTCTGGTTTTCGCAGCCCTTCCAATATTTGAGCAGTTTTGTTCTTCAAATTCAACGTCTCGTTGCTAAGCTTCTCAAAATCCGGTATCCTCGAGGTGTTGGTGCCTTCTGTATAGTTTCCGGCAGGCCTTGGAGGTGTATATTGCTGAATGAGAAATAACGCCATAAATATGAATACGGTTATGGCGATAATAACCCACAGAGCTCTTAGCCGTCTTCTGGTCTTCTCCTGCCATTCGAATTCAGCTTTCTGCCAGCCCTCGACTCGCTTTTGAACAATGTCGACTCGTTCACCCAGGACCGCGATTTTATCCCGTCCATTCTTGACGCGTTCTTGCAGTCCGGCTATCTTCTTTTCTTGATGCACAAACTCTTCGAATGTTTCTAGCTGCCCACGAGCCTCACTAACAATCTCTTCGCCCTCGGACTTAAATTCCTCATTCAGTTGCTTCGTAAGACTGGCCAGTTTTTTCATCGAGGAAATCGTGTTTTGCAGTATGCTGAGTTTCTCGAGAACAGAGTAGTATGTGTTGTCGAGTTTCATGGTTGTGTTATTCGAAAGCGTATGTAAAGTCAGGAGGGAATTTCGCAGTTCCCTATACATCAATCTTAAAGTCAGTGCCGTACTGGAGACCGCCGGAAACATTTTCAGATGCTTACGCAGCCCTCTGTGCTCCTTTCTCCTTCTCCTCTCTAAGCTGTACCTCCTTGACCACTCTGCCCTCTCTCAATCCTCTCTCCCTTTCCGCATCTTCCCAACCCACCACTACCACACTGGTTCTCCGGCTTGCGTCTCGACTACCGTTTGGTGTTGCATACTCACTCATGGCGCTTCCAGTTTCGCCATTGTTAGGTTGTAAGGTTGGTCCCGCGCTATGCGGAACATTATCTCTCTCTCGATCCTTGTGATGACGAGAGACGTGGGGGTGATGGAGATGATGCGACCGATGTAGCTTAGGAAACGAAGAGACCTCAGAGATAGAACGTGTAACTTGGTGTCGCGGGCGGGTAGGCGAGACAGCGGAGGAAACGTTTCTCAGAGCAGTGTCCAAAATTGGAGGAGGTAGATTTGATGACATGTTTAAATCGCTGGATGGAAAAGGTTGCGTATAGGGCAGCTGAGAGAGTTCGATGGTCCCAGTACTTTTTGTACGGCGGGGCCAGCGGACCTCTGATGCAGATGCCATGTGATGATGAATTGGCGAGGGAACTCGTTTGAGTGACATCTTGAATTTATTTTCCTGACTGGCTAAATGGTTCATAAAAATAGGTTCATTTGGCAAGTTTGTATATGCAAGCTACAGTCTTTCCTTGTCACTTTGCTGACGTGCATTTCTTTGATCCACCTGTCGTGAGAAATGCTTACGTTCCTTTACTAGCTGTGAAGGAAGTCCTAATTTTCTAACGATACAATCTCACATCAATTGGTTAACACGACCATCCCTCTCTCCCGTTGTGACCTTGATCTTCTCAGATTATATGGTACATTGGTGTATAGCGCGGGAGAAGGGTGGCCTTGTACCCCAAATCATGCAGTGGCTATGAAGCAAGTCCTAAATCCCAATTTTGGGCAATAAGCAAAACCTTCGCACAGATTACCGGATATTTTAGGATTTCAGGCTTCTGCATGACTGATTTGTCAAATATGATTCTAGCACAAATGGCTGTATGCGATCGCGGGACTTTAATCTGTAAAAAATCCCAAATTTCACGCCGGCAGAAATGCTTCCCAGACCAACGCCGATTTTTCTTCCCAAAAACGCCAGCAATGTCTTCATGATTTCCCGTTCCGTGGTATTATGACTTGATCATCTTGTTACGCTTCTCCTTTCTCTTTAGTCTCTCTACTCTCTTCTTGTGCATCGTCTCGGCCAGCTTTTCGTATCGAGCTTTCTCCTCTTTCGCCAAACGCTTCTCTTTCAGTGCCGCCATCCTCCTCTATGACGAGTTAGCCACTAGCAATTAAATATGAACATTTCGCGGTAAGCCCACCTGTCTCTCGGCCTCTTTCTCATCCTTCATCTCCTTCTCCTTGGCTTTTACAGCTGCCATTGCTACTCGCTCTTCTTGACGTTTTGCATACGAAGAATTTCCAGCTTTAGGTCTGAAAGCTGTTTTCGGTTCGTGCCATTGTTTGCCTGCGCGGTGTTAAAAAAATCCTCCAAATGATCAGGGCGCAATTCTCCTAAAAGTCAGAAGAACATACCATTCTTGCGCATGCCCTGGGGAGGGGCAGTGACAATAGGTGCCGCTACAACGACAGCGACTTCTGTAGACATGATGACAATATCGATTGACCGTGAAGAAGCTTCACACGTACAGGTTCCTGGGTGATGTCGAGACCGTGATGTTGAGGCAGTGGGGTCTTTCTGGTGGGGATTTGACCTTCGAAAAATCTCCAAAAATATTGCTCAACTAGCGTTGATCTAACCTTGATCTTTAGTGGACTGATTCGATCAGATTAGATAACGCCGAAGAAACTAGCCCACCAGGCCCGTGCGCTGCATCGGCTAGTGGAGACCGTCTGCGAATCAGCTCTCCCCGGCTCGAGGCTACTGCTGAAATTCTCTCCCCTCCAACGTGAAAGCGTCCATTTTCCCACCATTTTTCACAAGAAAATATCGCTCAAAATTCTCAGTCAATACCCACGTTTCTCCCTCACCATCTGCGAACGATGTCCTGCGACATATAAGAAGAGACTGGAATTATTTCCCATGCGAAACCTCCCAAATACCTGGCCCCTCTGACCGCTTCATCTCGACATGCTTCCTCGATAGCCCCGCGACACACCGGCATACAGCACGCATTCGTGTTCCTCTTTCTCCACATACCGTCCCTTGGCACCTGGATGGTGTATTAAACAGAGCAAGAAGTGCCCATCTTGCCTTCTTGCTAATTCTTTTGCCGTTTACCCGTTCAAAGCCCGTACCATTGACAACTCGATCCCGACTGTTGTGACTCTACCATCGCTGCCGTCCAACAAAGCAGCTACACATTTGTACCGCATCCGTTACACAATTTTACGGCAACGCCATCAGCAGATTAAAAAAAAAGGAAAACCACCTAGATCATTACGAGGACAAGAATCTACAGGATATCATAAGGGATCAAGCTGTTTAATTTCAGAATCACTACTACCATTCTGACAAAGTACGAAAATAAGATGTCGGTAGCTGTCGAACCGGAATTTGTCTCTCCAACCCCTCCTTCCGTCGCACTTAAGGTTCGCAACCAAGCTGTTATGGATGCTTTGGAGGATATCACATATGGCTCTGTAAGTACCATAGTTCTTTTTAGAGATTGAACATAATCTAATAAACTGGCAGGTTGCCGGTGTAGCGGGCAAATATATCGAATATCCTTTCGACACAGTTAAAGTTCGTTTACAGTCACAACCTGACCACCAACCTCTTCGCTATACGGGACCTGTCGATTGTTTCAAACAATCGCTACGAAACGACGGCTTTATTGGATTGTATCGTGGAATAAGCGCACCTTTGGTCGGAGCGGCTCTCGAAACGAGTAGCTTATTTTTCTGGGAGAGATTAGGCCGTGAGGCTTTGTTTTCCGCTGGGTTATACAATCGAGAAAAGCCTCTCCCGTTATCAGCTCTGTGGCTTACGGGTGCCATTTCTGGTGCATTCACATCTTTGGTACTCACACCAGTAGAGCTTGTTAAATGCAGAATTCAGGTGCCCGCTACGGCGAGTTCAGATGGGATGATACACCAAGCACCAAAGCCAATGGCCGTCGTACGAGAAGTGTTTCGCCATCAGGGCCTACGAGGTTTCTGGCACGGTCAGTTGGGCACCCTGATCCGGGAGACTGGAGGTTGCGCTGCTTGGTTTGGTAGTAAAGAAACCGCCACTCTTCTCTTCCATCGTCTCAACAGCAGGTCTCCAGCCAAACCCCAAAGTGACGCCTCTCTCGAGCTCCCAGCACTACCTCTTTGGCAACAAGCGGTAGCCGGAGCATTTGCGGGAATGTCATACAACTTCCTCTTCTTTCCAGCAGACACCATAAAATCGAGAATGCAGACTCACACCCTCGCTCCTGGTGCAGCACCTCTGAAATTCTGGAATGAGGGCTCAGCGATCTGGCGGCAGTATGGCCTGAAGGGACTTTACCGGGGATGTGGAGTTACAGTCGCTAGGAGTGCGCCTAGCTCGGCGTTCATCTTCATTATATTCGATGAATTGAAGGCGCGTTTTCACATGAGTTGAGCTCAGAAATTAAAGCATGGAGAGATCGAATGATCATCGTCCACAGTGGACAAACAGAATCTGAAAGGGAGACGGGTTTCTCTTGCATACATAGGCACAGACATAGACGGGGATGGCATTTTGCGGGTTTTCAAGATTCGATTTGCATATACTGAGCGGGTAGCTCAAGGCTTTGGCGTTATGATATAGATGGAGGGGTATATATCCATTTTTTTGCAATAAGTAAATGCTTGCGAGTCTCTTGTTCGAGACTCTGGTAGAGAATCAAAAGAGGAAGTGGTCGAAATCAAAGAGAAATGTATATATGAGTTAGACAGACACTGGCAGTAGCTTGAAAGTTGGACTGAAATTTCTGATTCTGGCTACAAATTTTCTGAAAATCCCGTCTTGCTGCGCTATATCATGAATGTAGATCCAGGATAGAAAGCCGTATAAATCACCGAGCGTCGCCACGTCCCTTCCACTATTCCTACATGCGGGTATACAAAAGCTTAATCGTTGCTACCGCAAGCTTATTCAGCCTTCTCATTAGTGAACTTGGTATCCTTGGTGGTAGGTGGCTTTGGAACCTCCTTGGAGGAGATATCCCAGTCGTTCAAGTGTCCGACACCAACAGTGAGATAAGTAGCGAATCCCAACCAGGCCAAGTACGGAGCCAAAGCGAGACCAGCAATAGTATCAACCTGGCTCCATTTATATGTGAGGTACCCGGTTACACCAGCAAGAGTTACAATGTCGGCGGTGGCTTCGATGGGACGCTTGAGGCCGAAGAAGAGAGGAGTCCAGATGAGGTTAAGGCCGAGCTGGATGGTGTAGAGGGTTGCTCCGTGTTTAAAGGCAAGGAGCTTTTCGGTGGAGGCTAAGGGGTCCATTCCAACGCTGTAGGCGCGGTAGGCGGAATAGCCCATCAGACCGTAGAGGCAAGTCCATGCTGGGCCGAAGACCCATCCGGGTGGTCGGTATGGTGGTTGCTTGAGGGCGAGGTAGGTCTTTTGAGATTCTTTGGCTGGAGTGGCACTTGTTAGTGTGGTGATTGTGTAAAAAGAGCAAGTTTGGAGGAACGATAGGTGTTACTGTGAGACTGGAGGTCGACTTACGAGAAATGGCGTAGCCAACTGCTGTTCCCAGAGTAATTGGGAGTAGGATCGATGCTGCTGGATTGGCAAAGACCGCCGCAGGGATAGTGATTTGAGGGATGAAGGTCGTCATGTTTGTTTTTCTGATCATTGTTAGCTTTGATTGCTATGATTCGATTTGGAAGCAAGCAGCAAAGTGAATAATGGGCATAATGGAAGAGGCTATTGTTGGAAATGCTGCACGGTGGCATGCACGATGCCGTCTACCGCACTTGCGGTCCTTCCTCCACCACATATATCAGTAGCTTTGTATGCAAGACAAAGATTGGAAAGGCGAGAAGAGGTCGAAGTTCAATCAGGCAGCTTGAATTTCTCAACTAGGAGGCAATCAAGTTCTATGAACATGCGACCATATGTTTTGCCGAAATCGCGTCTGTAGACTTCGTCTTCAGGCTATGACGTCGGTTCCTGCAGGAGAGAACCATAGCTTCAAGAGCTTAGACTCCGAAGCAAAGGTGATGTTTAGAGAATCAAGGCAGAATAAATAGTAGCAGCTCACCTTGATTTAAAGATATTCGAATAATTGATGTTGTGATAGCAAGTATGTGGTAGAGAGAAATCAAAAGATCGATTGAGGGGGCATCAGATGGAAAATAGCTTGTTACCTTGCAAGCTCCGGATCTGGCCCTGTCTGGCTCGGCTCGACGGGTGGCCCGAGCGGTTAACGCCTGTTTTTAGCTAAGTATCCATTTATTGCCTGAGGCCCTGACATTTGCTGAAGAGGCTACAACTCGATACCCTTTAGAAATAGAGCAATTTAATTTCTGAGTAGCAACAGCTGAAGGGCACATCTATTTCTGCAAGAGCAAAATCAAGTGCGAAACAAGAAGGGCTTCTATCGCGCTAGAAGCGCGAACATATAAGGTTCGGCACATGATTCGGCACGTGAAGCTGTAACCAGCCCGACCCACTTCACCCGTACAATGGCCAATCACACCACCCATGTTCCCTCGCCCCAATAGTAGCCAAGATGGACTCGCGGTTGCCCGCGAGCCCGCCCAGGCGCTTGCTCGTGCCCTTGGAATCTCTCCTCCCGCATCCGCGACATCTACTTTCCATCAACAGCGACGAAGACGATGATTGCGCATCAGAAACTGCCGCCGCGACTCGACTTCCCATCACATCTTGTTCGTCCCTCCTTTTTACACTATCCCACCCCTTCATTCTATTCAATTCAATGATCCTCTGCCTCCTCACTACCCTCCATCCATCATCCACTCGCTACTCTACTCTACCCTCCTCTTATTTACTCCATATTCTACTCCCTCCTCCCCCTTCTCGCACCTCGTTGCCTGTCCCTGTACTTTTACCTCTCTTTTTCAATCATTGAAGATCAAGAACCAGCGCTCTACTTGACTCTACTCCCTTCGCGGAGCTGTCGCTCGATCGCCATTGATAGGCGCCGACTTCAATACCTTTTTACCCTTACTTTTCTTCCTGCTGCTACCTCCCTCAAACATTCGCGCTCAGCACCTATTATTTTTACTTGAAGAAGACATCCTCTGACAAGCAATCATGTTTTACAACAGCTGTAGCTTCGTTGTCATCGCCGCCGTCCGACAAGCGCAATCGCAACGACAATCACCGGGCGTCACTTGAGAGGCAGCAAACCGCACCTTCCAAACCAATTTACACACCTCCTAAAAAGAACGTGGTTGTCCTACCAGCACGACCGTCGAGCAACCTTCCGCAGCGTTGGCCACCATATCGGATCACCTCTTACAGCACAATGGATGCATACCCGGGTTACAGAGAACCTCCGTTGGCGCGATCGCCAACGGAGAGAACCAACTGGAGCGGGCGCGACGACAGTTACAGAGCTAGCGATCGTCCCGAATCTCGTGGAGGCGATAATTTCTATCGTGGTCGATCTCCTGGTACGTTGAAGATGTTCCACAAGATATTCTCTCATTGTTTCGGTGATTGCATGCAGATGCAAGGCTGGCATCCGTGTTACATGGACAGGTCATTTGCGTCCAACAAGTCTATTGTTTCAGTACGACAGCCATTTTACTTACATATATTTGATGCAGGCACTGATCGACGTCGTACTCGCGATCGATCCAGGTCTCCTGCCACAGTCGACCGATACGAGCCATCAGGACGCCAGTCAAGAGATGACTACGGAAGAAGACCAGATCGTGACCGTGAGGATCGCCGTCGGCCGTCACCTGGTCCCGCCAACATCGATCGATACGTTCCTGGTCAGGACACCGGTCCTGTCATTACTGTCAACCCATTAGCGGATCCAGCGTCATTGCCGTTCCAGGTAGGGTTTTCATACTTTGGGGAATGGTGGCGTACAAACGAGAAGATCAAGGACGAACGTGAGCGCGCAAAATCTGGTCGACGCGGCGAACCACTTCGAGCTCGCGATAGCCACGAGGACCGTGATAAGGAAAAAGCACGCATCCAAGTCGCTTATGATGCATACAAGGAAGAGCTTCAGGCCAAAATGGCTCGTAATTTTGTTCAGGAACATAAAGGCGAGCAATGGTTCCAGGAGAGGTACTATGCAGAGATCAGAGATGGGTTGCGCCAGCAAGTAAGCGAATTCCGTCGCGGTAATTACAGTCAATGGGAACAGGATCTGGAATCTGGGACATTTGATGAGTACTCTTTGGAAGGTATTCCTAAAAGCGAAAGCAATGGTGCTGGTGGTGTTGTTGAGAAGGAAGAGGGCGAGACGACAGCATCCAACGAAGTCCTGGGAATTGGTGATCTAGTTCCCCCACGAGGCAGTGACATCAGGGATGAAAATGCCTTCCAGCCAACCCTACTTATCAAGACGATCGCTCCACACGTTAACCGCCAAAACCTAGAAAATTTCTGTAAGGAGCACCTGGGTGAAGACGAAGGTGGCTTCAAATGGCTTAGTTTAAGTGACCCCAATCCGAGCAAGAGATACCACCGAATTGGTTGGGTTATGCTTCACCCAGCTCCTGAAACAGCTCCTATTGTTGATCGTCCGGAGATCAAGGATGGGGATGATGGAGAGGTGCCGCCCACTCCAGCTGTTCCATTATCAACGGCGGAAAAGGCTCTCGAGGCAATCAATGGAAAGACAGTCAAGGATGAGGTCCGTGGAGATTTTACTTGCCATGTTGGTGTTCATGTACCACCGAGTCTTCCTCGCAAGAAGGCTCTTTGGGACTTGTTCTCTGCTCCGGAACGAATTGAGAAGGATTTGGAGTTGGCCCAACGTCTTGTCGGAAAATATGAAGAAGATTTTGGATCTGACTTCAACGCTGTTCTTAAAATTGAAGAGCGAGTTGACGATCTGAGAAGTTCCGGCCGCCTTTTACCTCCAGTTACCGCTCCTGTCGTCAAGAAAATCAAAAAGGAGCGTGACCCCCTCGAGCTTGATGAAGAGATGATCGATGCAGAAGAAGGCGAGCAAGACGAGGACGACGAGGAAGAAGGCGCTCTTGATGAAGAAGTAGACGACGAAGACCTCCTTGTGAAGAAGAAGCAGCTTGATCTCATGGTTGAGTATCTTCGTCGGGTATTCAATTTCTGTTTCTTTTGTGTTTTTGAGAGCGATTCTGTCCATGAACTTACTCGAAAATGTCCTGGGGGCCATCTGCGAAGACCACGCAACACATTAACCACTTCTGGTAAAGCTGCTGCAAGAGCTAGCGCTGCTGGGGAGCCATTTCCTGGCAAGAAGCGAATCGATGAGGAAGAAGGTGGTCCGCTTTCTCCAGATGGGGACCGAAAGTTTCCTCGTAATGGCGCGGCTTCCAAATCAGAACAGCAGCTTTCCCGTGCCTTCAATTGGGTGAAGACTTTTGAGGAGAAGATCATGCAGATTCTCGAGCCTGAGGCCGCTGACGTTCGAAAACTTGGTGGAAAGCCAACTGACGAAGCATTGAAGGTTGAGTTAGTGAAATATGTGAAGCAAGAAGATGAACATAAATTCAGATGCCGAGTGCCAGAGTGTACCAAGTTGTTTAAAGAAAGGCATTTCTGGGAGAAGCATGTTGAGAAGCGTCATCCCGAGTGGCTCGAGACGTTGAGGAAAGATGTGAGTTGACTCACCTCGATTTAAGACTTTTGCTAATTTTCTCCTAGTTTGACCTGGTTAATACTTACGTCCTCGATCCCGCCCATATCGCCCCGTCGAGGTCTGACGCCAATAGCAATGGCCATTTCCCTATCGCTAATGGTCATATGCCTGCTGGAACGCCGCGCGGATTTAATCTTCAAAATTTTGGCGCTGGCGGCCTACCTCAAATGCCTGGTTTTGGCGCGGCAAACTTTCAAAATTTCCTTGGAAATGGTATGCAACCACCTCTTGGTTGGCCAGCGGGTACCGATCCTCGTGGTGGCCCTGTTCGACGGGGTGGAAGACAGTATCAAACCAATGCTCGCACTGGTCCATATGATCGTCAACCCAGAAACCAACGATGGGGCAATGAAACCGGTAGACTCAGTCCACCACCAGGTACTCGCAGAGGCAGTGGTATGACTGGGGGAGGTGGCAGATGGGGAGACGGGGCAGCTGGCGGTGCTGCTGTCGGACCTCGTGAGGCCGTTCAAGGTCGAAGCCTCAAGTCGTATGAGGATCTTGACGCCGTTGCTGGCGGTGGATCGGGTGAACTGAACTATTAAGCAACAAAGGGTTTGCGACCATATACCTACACGCACCAGTCGGGGTATGAGTTGAATTAAAATTGGCGCTACCAACAGAGGTATTGTCTGTACTGGTCTGCGCATCATAATACATTGCAACCTTCCTATCTTCCTATCTGGCTTTTATTTGGCCTTCCTTGTGTATCATAACGGGGGCGTAGTCTTTTTTAAAAAAAAATGCATCATCCATAAAATAACAGTGTGCCTGTCTCGTTTATTATTCTGGCTTTTCGAGGTCTGGCTCTTGTGAAGATTCAAATGTAGCGCAAAAATCGTAATGTGGTAGTAAAATAGTGAAATTTCAGAGCAAAGGGCGATTCAAAGCTTTTTAGGTGACAGAAAAAGTACTAAAGTACTCGGCACGAAGTGACTTGGCCGTTTATTGGACACTGCCGATCAACAGAAGCGGTGAGGTTAACCTTGCCCCACCAACCTTCCACTCGCAACGTCCATTACATTGCTGCCCCATTGCTTCGCGCTGGACAATCTGCAGCGTTCTTTCTTCAACCCTTCTCTTCTCCACAACACCATAACAACACTGTCACCATCTGATCTCTCACGATGACTCGCGGCGAGGTAAACAATCCCACAATCCCGAGGCGCATGCTCGTACCCCGCAGTATCGCTGCGCGAGCAATTTCAGGGGCAAACGCTAACAATTGTTTACCATACAGATCCTCCATCTGCACATCGGCCAGGCCGGTACACAGCTGGGTAACAGTGCCTGGGAGCTGTGAGTGTTCTTCGACGCGTCTTCGCGCTGTTATTATGTGCTAACTTGGGCTGGTTTTACAGATACCTTCTCGAGCACGGCCTCAAGCAAGACGGTCGCCCCGATCCTGACGCGAAGGCAATCCACGAATCCGGCGAGCTTGACACTGTCTTCACGGAGACTGGCAATGGCAAATACGTCCCTCGATCCATCTTTGTCGATTTGGACCCTTCTCCAATTGACGAAATCCGCACTGGTGATTACCGCTCCCTTTTCCACCCTGAGCTTTTGATCAGCGGTAAAGAGGATGCCGCCAACAACTACGCTCGTGGACATTATACAATTGGAAAGGAGATTCTCGATGGCACCTTGGACAAGATCCGCCGTGTTTTGGTAAGGGGAACTCCGCGCGTTGGAAATCAAGAGACCTTTGCTAATTAGCACATAGGATAACTGCTCCTCCCTGCAAGGTTTCTTGATCTTCCACTCCTTTGGTGGTGGAACCGGATCTGGATTTGGCTCTCTTCTCCTTGAGCGTCTCTCTACCGACTACGGCAAGAAGTCAAAGCTCGAGTTCGCAGTTTACCCAGCTCCCCGAGTCTCTACTGCTGTTGTTGAGCCTTACAATGCCGTTTTGAGCACCCACAGCACCATCGAGAACAGTGACTGCACATTCCTTGTCGATAACGAAGCTGTCTACGATATTTGCCGCCGCAACCTTGATATCCCTCGCCCATCGTTTGAGCACCTGAACCGCTTGATCGCCCAAGTCGTCAGCTCCATTACTTCTTCTCTCCGATTCGATGGCGCATTGAATGTCGATTTGAACGAGTTCCAGACCAACTTGGTTCCATATCCCCGAATTCATTACCCATTGATCAGTTACGCACCAGTTATTTCTGCTGCCAGAAGCTCGCACGAGAGTTTCAAGACCCAAGAATTGACTCTCCAGTAGGTTCAGCCTTTTGAACTTGCAAATTGTCCATACTAACTCTAATCTAGATGTTTTGAGCCTAACAACCAAATGGTTGTCTGTGATCCTCGCAACGGAAAGTACATGGCAGTTGCACTCCTATACCGTGGTGATGTCGTTCCAAGAGATTGCAACGCAGCAGTTGCGTCCCTTAAAGCGAAGACATCTTTCAACCTCGTCGAATGGTGTCCAACGGGTTTCAAGCTCGGCATCAACTACCAAAAGCCAATGTCAGTCCCATCAACATCTCCCAACGATGGAGCTCTTGCCTCAGTCGATCGTTCCGTCTCTATGCTTAGCAACACTACCGCAATCGCCGAGGCCTGGTCCCGTCTGGATCACAAGTTCGACTTGATGTACAGCAAGAGAGCGTTCGTCCATTGGTATGTCGGCGAGGGAATGGAGGAAGGTGAATTCAGTGAGGCTAGAGAAGATCTTGCCGCACTTGAGAAAGATTACGAGGAGGTTGCTGCCGATAGCTTCGATCCCGAGGAGGGTGAGGCCGAATACTAGGTATTTGTTTACTTGAGTTTGTGTAGGTATCCGAGTTAGTTACTTGCTGGTAGGCATTTTATCGATATGGGAGACATGATAAGCAAGGGGAATGGACTAATTGAATTTGGGGGTCTTCTTGTCTTTTTTTTCCTTTCCTCTTTGACGGATATCCTAAAGCGTGGGTGTCAGAGTTGAATTTTTGACCTCGCGCCGTTGTGATGATGATGACCCTGAGCCATTGGGCTGAGTACAAAAATTGAAGTGAAATGAGATATGCAGAGATGAGATGGTATCCAAGGGAAAGCCTTGGAAATAAATCAATTTTCTCTCTAGCTCTTGTCTCCTTGAGAAGCTTGTGTAACTTTCCTCAGGGGTGATCTAACCGACAACATACGAAGAAGCGAATGAGCATTTATGATGATGGTTACGAACTACTGGTTCGGATTTCGTTTTCAAGGTAGCGACTCGGTAAGGTCTCGTAAATAGGTTGATACCTGCACAGACGACTGTACCTTAAGCGTTGTCAGAGTTTGAGTTTATGCTTTCTTGGCCAAGGTTTCCCATGTTTGTCCGATGCGCAAAAACGAGCGCGTTTCAAACATATTCGCATCCACCACAAATCTTGAAGACATCGTGTCTACTCTTTCAAATAATAGATTCAAAGTTAGGGCTTACATTCTTCTGAAGTGAGGGATGGGCAGAGCTGAAGATCCCGTGACCTGAGCAAAGCAATAGTCCTAGCGCATCGACCGGAAGGAGCCACTTAATCACAAATCTCACCCCTTAAAATACGATCGCAGCGACTTTTATTGGCGACAACCGTTAAAGACGACATCTTACAAGACCTCAATTCTGATGGTGGGGTTTCACAACGACGTCACCTGTGTCTCTTTTCTTGGGAGGAGGATCGATCTGGGGGGTACTTTGGATTGTCAGTGGAGTCAGCACGCTGCTCCGGCTCTTGTTTGTGCTCGTATCTCTAAAGAGGGAAGGAAAACGCGAAAGGGGAGGACCAGTTATACGAGGCAGGCTATTGTACTGGACTCTCTTGCTTTGCGCGGCCGCTCAGCGCCACAGAGTGAATCCAACTTGGATGATAGTCACATGATATGGCCAGTATCAAACTGAAAGCCTCTGGTCATAAAATTCCGCTGGTGCCGTTGCGGGCGTTTCCATCCTAAGCCTCATCTTTCATCAAGAAGACATCGGGACTCAATAGCAAAGCTAAAAACATGCTCTTCACCCGCAACTTCCGACGCTCGCGTCGTTTTCGCACGCTCCTCACACTCATACCTCTGATATTCCTCTTCGACGCCTTCCACATTTTCAATTCGCAACCCGCGCCCATCCGCACCGACACCCTCTCGTCTTCTCTCGCAGACCAGAAAATCTTCATTGCGTCAATCCACCGCAATAGCGAGTACATGTTGCGTCTCTACTGGAATGCTGCGCTCCTCGATCTATGCCGTTTCTTAGGACCCCAGAATGTATTTGTGTCTATTGTGGAAAGCGGCAGTCAGGAGGATACGAAGGGTGCGTTGAAAGATTTGGATGCTGAATTAGGGGCGCTGGGCGTGGAGAGGAGGATTGAGCTTGGAGAGACTGCGGAGGAGCAGATGGAGGGACTGGAGAAGGTGCCAGAGGCGGGAGAGAGGGAGGGCTGGGTTAAGAGTGGACGGGGGGAGACGGGCTGGGAGAAGAGGCGGATTAGTGCGTTGGCGGTTTTGAGGAATAAGGTTATGGAACCGCTTGAGGAGAGGGAGCGAGGGAAGTATGACAAGGTTCTTTGGATTAATGATGTTATTTTTACGGTAAGTGGTGGTGTTGTACGATGACAGCTTCAGCATTGGGCAGATGATAGGAGGGTTTATCACGTGGATTTCTTTGCCTATTTATCCGGGTCTGTGGTTGGGGAATTACGCTGACTTGTTTATTTCCAGAATTATGATGTTGCGACTCTTCTTTCGACGAGAGATGGAGATTATGCTGCCGCTTGCTCGCTGGATTTTTCCTCTAGTGCTCTTAGCTAGTAAGTTCAACCTTCTCTTATGTTCTTATTGAATTGATCGGGACTCTGTTGGGCGACTGGCAGACTTGTGTTGTTCGCGCGAATGTAACACTCTAAGAGTACAGCAACGCTGCTAAGCTTAAAGCTTATTCAATTGAATCGCCAAAGCTCTTTCTACCCCTTGATACCAAACTCGAGAAGCACTTGCTAACAGTTTCAAAAAGCTACGACACCTTCGCCCTCCGCGACTCTCAAGGCCACAAAACGATCTCAGGATCCTACCCCTATTTCCAATCTCGCGATTCTCTCTCAGCACTCTACGCCCTCCAACCAATCCCCGTCCAATCATGCTGGAACGGAATGGTCGTCTTCGACGCAGCACCCTTCTACCCACCCCCCTCCACCAAGCGAGACACCCCCACAGCCGACGAAGCGAAATCCCAACTAAAAATACAACGAGACCTACAATCCAACACCAAGAAAGACACAGAAGATACAGGAAACCCAAGTGATATTAATTCCGCTCCCAAATTCGAGAAAAAACTCGAATTCCGCGCCCTCCCAGACTCTCTAGCACAGTTCCATCTTGAAGCTTCGGAATGCTGTCTCATCCATACCGATAACCCTCTTTCCGCCAAGAAAGGCGTCTTTGTAAACCCCAACGTCCGCGTCACCTTCAACGAATCAACCTACCCACTCGTCAACCCCTCGAATCCAATCCCGCAATCCGTCATCGGTAGTGCAGAAGCCATGCTGAACTATGAAAAACGACGACATACGTCTGAGGGTGGGAGTGTGAGGAGAGGAGAGTGGCCTGGCAGAAGCGAGATGTATTGGGGTGCTTGGGGAAGTCGGATTGCGCGGATCGTGGGATGGGGAGAGAAGTTGAGTGGTTTGAAGGTGGGACGGAGGGTTAGCAAGTGGGTTGGGGAGGGCCAGGAGGGGGTGGGGAGGTGGATTGAGGAGGGGAAGGAGGGGAATTTGGGGGGTGTTTGGGAGAAGAGGGAGCTTGGGGGGTGGGAGGTTTGTGTTATTGATGAGATGCAGGTTTTGTATAGGAATGGGTGGATGCATGTTCGTTGATCTCAGTATCTTGGACTCTTGCATATTGCGATGGCGTTTATGGTTGTTGGATTCTTTTTTCCCTCGGCATGGGTGGTTATGTTGGTTTAGAGGTTGCATGCATGGATACACGCATACTTGGTACTGGAAGACGACAGACTTGGGGATTTGTTCTGTCTTCTCGGTGGTGCTGATACTTGAAAAGCGTGCATTAGAAACGCATTTGAGGTGTAAATGGCGCATGACAGGCAAAAATGCGCAGCGAGTTGTAAGATCTTTTGTATGATATTATAGTGGAGCGGAAGAAACAGAAAGGACATTACAAACTCGAGAATTGAGAAAGCTGGATACGCACCAAGTTGGCATGTCATGCAAGAAAGAAAATTCGTGGGAAGTTCAAACTTAATCGTGTTCAAGAAATTCCATCATGCATTCAACTTTCCATATCTCAAACTCCCTTCCCACTAGCCCATCTCCCCCCCTTCCCCTCCCCTTTACAACCAATTCGTCCAGCAAGCATAACAACTATATGGCACACAAACACAAGGACAACACCAAGACACCTTCGCACACCCCCACATAAACCGTCCACAACCCTTACAACATTTTCCCATACTCTCAATACAATCGCAGGTGCCCAGTATACAGGAAGAGGTCCCTTCTATGGTGTGGTGTGAACAGCTGCGGAGACGGGAGGCGAGGAGGGAGGTAGGTGAAGAGGGTGAGGTTGAAGGGGAAGGGGGAGAAGGGGGTGAGGTTGAAGGGGATGAAGGGGAGGGGAAAGGGTACATAGGTGTGCTGATTTTGGGAGGGGTTGTTATGGTGGGGAGGGGGGTTGGTGAGGTGGGTGGTGAGAGCGCGATGGTTTCATATGGCGGTGGGTTTTCTTCGGAGGCGTCGACGACGTAAGCCCGGTGTTCCCGTAATATTCTTCCGTTTACGGGTTTTCCTTTTGTTGGATTTGACATTGTTGGCGTTTTCTTGTGTTGAAGTGTTTGATATGTGAAGGTAAGATGGAAAGTAGGGAAAAGCTGAGGAAATGAAATTGGGAAAGAAGTACGATTTTATCCCGATGAGCTCTGGAGGGGATGAGGGGAGGGGGGGTGAATCATGGGGATGTTGGATGGAGATAGGGAGGTGAGATGTGTGAGAGTTTGAATGGTAGGGGGAGGGGTTGTGATTCTGATTTTACCGAATGGGGAAGAATCTATGACATGAAATATTCTCTCTCGATAACAGTATAGTTCTCAATACTCAACTTGTAGTAGAGACAATTAGAATTGTTAGTTTTTCGCAATTTTTCAACCCCATCCTTTGAAGTGTACGGAAAGGGGATAATGGATTTTCTCGCTTAACTGCGAACTTGACTATGATGATGATGATGATGATGATGATGATTTTATTTAATGATAGGCGGGGTTATGGATCGTAATCCGCCCCTAAAAGGTTCTACGAGGGGCATATATCGCCAGGCGGTGATTTCTGGTATCTAGTAATTGGGTCGAAACTATAAATAGGAAGACTATAATAGGCATAACCGGATTATAAAAGTGCACTAATTCGCATAGAAAAGAAGAGGTTTACGCAGCCATTAGACTATATACATGTATAATAGTTCTCAACCAATAAATAGAGAGGGATTCTCGTATGGCGGGAGCTCCTTTTATTAAAGAAAGGGTCCTTTAAAAGAAAGAAATAAATGAATAAAAACTAAACTATATATCTACTTCTTTCTCCTACCCGTATATCCTATTCCTCTATTTCTATTCAACCTTCTCTTCTTCTTCCTTCTTTCTTTCCTTCCTAATCTATTCTCTTCGTTTAATGATCGAGTTCATGGAAACTTATAATATTCAATAATATCCCCCCAAATACCTATTATAACGAACTAGCTATACAACAGAAATACCAAACTAAAAGCCCCTAAAAAGATCCAAACCTTCTACTATCCGTGGCATCTATTAATCGATTTATCTTGGAGATATCGATATAAAGAGAAGAAGAGAGAGGTAGATGGGTAGATAAGAATAAACTCGAAGACTATAAGAAATACCAAACATTTAATAAAAACTCTACACACAAACTTCAGAGCAACGAAAAAAGGTCATACGACATAGAAATCGGTATCGCAGATATTCCGGAGGTTATATAATATCTTTCCGATGATTATTGATTGTTTTTTGGTGGTACTGGCTCTGTATTAAAGTTACACATAAATCGTCAATATTTCGATAAATCCGCGAAAAATTCGAAAAAGCCTCGGAATCGCCGCCAACAACAATTCCACCGATACGAGGGATCTCTCTGGCTCTGAAATAATATTGTACGAATGCGCAATCCTAGCTTCGTAGCCACCGCCGCGTATAGGCAGAGATTTCGACTTTTGGTGGCCTGCGAACTTGACTATGATACAACAAAAAGAGAAGAACACCAGAGAAGACTTATATACAAACCCTATGTACTCTGCGCTAGTAAATACCGCCACTGTCCTTTATTTTGAAACCCAAAATCCAATCACGTAACGAAGGTACCGCTTACGTAAATCCTCACCTCTAAATATTTACGTACTCGCAACAAAGCAATCTTAAAGACCAACTACAATCACAATACCATTCACTTACTTGTAGCTTGAAAGCCGTGAATATCCTCCCTCTCCCCTAACAACCCTATTCTCGCAATGAAAGCGCGGTGGCTGATTCACTGTGCTCGAGCTAGATGACAAGGCTGAGTCTGTAAGCCTCGAAGTAGGTGAATATCTACAGGTACGAGCGGTTTTGGAGTCATGAAAGGTTATTGGACTAGGTACATATGTAGGGTACGATCTACCCTTTTGATTTTTCGCACGAAAATTCATCATCGAAACCACACTACACAAACCACCATTCCCACCACGATCACCCAAAATCAAAACCAGCATCCATCTCGCCTTTCGCTCGTCGTCAAAGCAAACCCTTCCTACATCCAGGATCCTCCTATCCAAAGAAAAATAGCACCGCACACACTCTCCATCCACCCAAAAAACTTTCTACCCACCCACGATGGCCTCGATGCAACAACCATCCGGGTACCCCACCTCAGGATACGCGATGAATCCAGGAATGGTTGCAGCACCACCAGTTGGTAAGTCCCCCCCCCCCCCCCCGCACCACCACCTATCCCCCATCACCCTTCCCTCAACACATTTACTAACATATAATTAGACGACGACAGCGACAGTTGCTGCCCCGGAGATTCCTGTGCCGGGAATTGCGGTGGTTCATACTGTTGTCTGGATGGTTTCGATTGTAGCATGTGTGATTGTAACGGGTGCGATTGCAGTCAGTGTGATTGCGGTGGTTGTGATTGCGGTGGTTGTGATTGCAGTGGTTGTTGATTTTGGAAGGGAAAAAGCAGTTGGGGGATGTGTGTAAGCTAGAGGATGGGGGTTTGTACTTTTACGTATGGGAAGGGAGGCGTTGCATGATACCCGGAGCACTGTGCCATAATTAGCCAGGATAGATTCCCTAATATTTGTCCTGAGGAAACGACTACTATGAATTCATAATAAACAAAATCAGACTTGAGACAAGCTATTGCCCCTTGTGAGACGGAAAACTCGTGACAAAAACCACACATGGAAACTTTGGAGAGTCGAGGAGCCTTATAATGCAGTACAAATAACACCATCTTCGTTCAGACGTTTCCATTTTTACAAGTTTTGTATTCATGCTTAGAATAAATACCATAGATACATGAAGAAAACGAAAGCGCAAAACGCCAGAAAGCGTCTCACTTTCCAGTAAAAGATATGGAAAAAAAAGTCAAAAAAGAACTATGCACGCTCAATCGCCCCCGTCATGCCAATCAGGCTTAAACCCGAAAACATTTCCGCTTGCAGCAACCATCAAATCTATTACATTTTATCTTCTAGTACACACGCTTGAATGGTGGAACAGCCTTGCACTCGTTCTCGTCAAGCGTGTTGGCAACGACAGCTCGGTATGTGAGGTCAACCTTGCCGTGGGGCTTCTTTTGGAATGTCAAGGAGTGCTTCATCCATTCCTTGTCATCTCTCTCTGGGTAATCCTCACGAGCGTGCGCACCACGAGATTCCTTTCTTGCTGCTGCTGACTCGGCAGTTTGGACGCTGATTCAAATTAGTATATTTGTATAGGCAGGGAAGAGAGCGAACTTACGCGCAGGTCAAAAGATTTCTCAATTCCAAAGTCTCGACGAGATCGGAGTTCCAGATCATACTGCGGTCCTTGATTCCAACATCCTTGAAGGTCTGATCAACAGCATTGATTCTGCTGACACCCTCATCCAAACTCTCCTGAGTACGGAAAACGCTGACATCAGTTTGCATAGTCTTTTGCATAGCAAGGCGAACTTCATGTGTGCTCTTTGGTCCGTCTGCAGTTCTGACTTGGTCGAGCACACTGATGGACTCGGCACCGGCATCGGCGCTGATCTCCTTGTGTGGCATACCAGGCTCGAAGTTGTCACGAACAGTGTGGGAAACAGCACGGCCGAAGACAATCAAATCCAGAAGAGAGTTGGCTCCCAAGCGGTTAGCACCGTGAACCGAGACACATGCAGCCTCACCACATGCGAAAAGACCTGGCACAACCTTGTCCTTACCCTCGGCATCAACAGTGAGAACCTCTCCAGTATACTTCGTTGGAATACCACCCATGTTGTAGTGGACAGTTGGAAGAACTGGAATTGGCTGTTTTCGAACATCGACACCGGAGAAAATGGAAGCAGTCTCGGAGATACCTGGGAGACGCTCGTGAAGAACCTCAGGTGGCAAATGACTGAGTTGAAGGTATAAGTGATCCTTGTCAGGACCAACGCCACGACCTTCACGGATTTCCATAGTCATCGATCTAGAGACGACGTCACGACTTGCCAAATCCTTGGCGGTTGGTGCGTAACGTTCCATGAATCGTTCACCCTCAGCATTGAGGAGATATCCACCCTCTCCACGGGCTCCCTCTGTGATCAAGCAGCCAGCTCCGTAGATACCAGTTGGGTGGAATTGAACGAACTCGAGATCTTGGTTAGGGAGACCAGCACGAGCAACCATAGCCATTCCGTCACCCGTGCAAGTATGCGCCGATGTGCAACTGAAGTATGCTCGTCCGTAACCACCAGTTGCCAAAACAGTGTTGTGCGCGCGGAATCTGTGAAGAGTGCCGTCCTCCTGGTTGTAGGCAATGACACCTTTGCATTCGCCGTCTTCCATAATCAGATCAAGAGCAAAGTACTCAATGAAGTAGTTGGTGTTGTGTCGAAGAGATTGGCCGTAAAGCGTGTGTAGAAGAGCGTGTCCGGTTCGGTCTGCTGCTGCGCAACATCTGTATGCCTGTCCACCCTTTCCGAACTTCTGTGATTGACCTCCGAAAGCACGTTGGTAACTATAAGGGTCAGCAAATAATCTCATTATGCCAGGGCATTATACAGAATGAAATTAATGAATGTGAGAGGCCTTGAAAATGGGAGAAGTCTCCCATTCTGCAAAATCTCTTTATGTCAGATCATGACAGAAATTGAAATCAAAAGTGAAGACCTCTCCCGTTTTCAACCCCTCTCCTATTCTGCAAAATATCAATGTGCCGAATTATCAGAAAATTTGAAATCAATTCAATGTGCCAGATCATCAGAGAGAATGCAACAGATGGACGAATGGGAGAAATTTTGAAAACGGGAGAAGTTCTCCCATTTGGAAGATCTCCCGTTTTGCAAAAGCTCAATGTGCCAGACCCTGACAGAGAACACAAGTCAAAAGTGACGACCTCTCCCGTTTTCAGGACCTCTCCCATTTTGCGAAATCTCAATGTGCTAGATTGTTATAGAGAATGAGATAAGATGAATGGGAGAGGGTTTGAAAACGGGAGAAGTTCTCCCATTTGAGTGGTCTCCCGTTTTGCAAAAGCTGAATGTGCAAGGTCATGATAGAGAATGGAATAGAAGAATGGGAGAGATTTTGAAAACGGGAGAAGCTCTCCCATTTGGAAGGGTCTCCCGTTTTACATAAGCTGAATGTGCGAGACCTTGACAAAGAACACAGGTCAAAAGTGACGACCTCTCCCGTTTTCAAGGCCTCTCCCGTTTTGACCCCAATCGTCTTTATATTTTCGCACATTGCAATATAAACTTACATCTTTCCATCCTCGGTTCTTGAGAATGGGCATCCGTAGTTCTCCAATTCGATAACCGACTGAGGGGCCTCGCGGGTCCTAGAGAAGAATTAGCGAAAATCTGCGAATAGCTTCACGACAACGACGACAACGAGGAAAAAAGATCGTACATGTAATGTATGGCATCTTGGTCTCCAAGCCAATCCGATCCCTTGACTGTATCATACATATGCCATCTCCAATCATCCTCGTGCATGTTACCAAGCGCTGCGTTGATACCTCCTTGGGCGGCTACGGTATGACTTCGAGTTGGGAACAGCTTCGAGATACACGCCGTGTTAAAACCAGCTTCGGCCAGACCGAAAGCTGCTCGCAGACCTGCTCCACCGGCACCGATAACAATCGCATCGTATTCATGATCCTATGCAGCCGTTAGACCGCGATCATAGGTACAATTGGCCACCATTTTCGATGATCTGTGACCAAACATCGAGGTGGTCGAAGACGCTTCCATAGGCAAAAGACTCCTCCAGCGCATTGTCTTGTAAAGTACTTACAATGACAGGATATTGACTCGTCAAGAATGGAGATGCCTCCTTTGCTCGTAGTGGCGCGTGTGTGATAATTCGCGCTGCATAATTGTGAGCCGGCCCATCTCTGCATATTCCCTAGCTGTTGCGTACCTGCAGGTCTCGTCGAGGAGAAATATCTGGATTGGTTCTTCAATGCCCTTGATATCTAGTGGCGGCAACGCATATTAGCTTCCTGCCACCATGTGCCAACGACCGAGGTTATGAGGGACATACCGAAGGACCAGCCGTAAATCTTCGCAAGGCGAATGAAGACATGTTGGAGAAACACCAGTGTGGATGGAGGGGAGAATGTTCAGAAGAAGAGAAAGAAATCGAATGTGTGTCTGCGATTCGGATGATCTAAAGGCGACTCTGTCTGGGCGTCGGTGCTTCGAAATGCTCTAGCAATGGAATCGACCAATCAAGGAATCGCTCATAAATGCTTACCATCACCATTTTCTTTGCCGAGGGAGTTGGCACAGGGCGGCTCGGAGCGGGTCGGCGAGTAGGTTAATCCGATCCAAAGCGCGGTTCAGTCCGCGTTTGGTCTTTCGTTTGGCCTCTACAACAACACCAAAAACGACGGCATCAGCATGACAACACGGCGCGCATCCCCTCTCCCGTTTTGATACCCTCATGCCAGACCATAAGATACAATGGAGGCCTGAATGTGAAAGTTCTCCCGTATCCAGGGCCTCTCCCATTTTTACCCATATTGTATCAGACCTTCAGAGACATTGAGGCCAGAATGGGAGAGGCGCGTTTGTGGACTACGGGCTCTCCTACTTTGACATCAATTCTCCCTTTTGATCCGGCACAATGAAGTTTAAGACGGAGAGGTTGTGTGTGAGAGAGGTGTTGTGTCAGCCAATTACCACGGTACAGCAAGGTACAGCGTGCTTCTCCTTTTCGGACCCCGCATTGTACCAGAATATCTGAGAGAACCAAGAAGCCGGTACCGCCAAGAAGCACACGACGTTATTCCAAAGGCCAAGGCATCGTCACAAAATTTTGGCATCGTACACCTTTGGATCACCATCTGCAATCACTCAGATAATCTGGTACTCGAGTAGTGGCGTTAAAATGGGAGAGAGGGGAGGCGCCAGCGAAATGAACACTGCGTGTCAAACATCCTGTTTCTCTTCGTTCGTCTTATAAGGAGAGCCCTTCATCATTTACAAGAAGAGATGCGAAGTTGCGGCGCGCGCATACGTGGAAAATGGCGCACCACACAGATGCTTTCTCACAACTACCTAGGTATCCTACCCTGTTGTTTGGTACCATCCGAGATCCGCCTTGCGATTATACGCCACACCATGCTATACTCAAGGATTGTATGTCTTTTGGCAGCAGGGTCGAGCCCTACTAGTTTGCAAAGTAGGGTCTAACAGCAATCTTCTGAAAATTCCAAGCTTCTTTCCTTGCTGTGTTTCATCCAATCTTTTTGCAAATTTTCTTTTGGGGCGAGGGCACATAGCGGTGGTCAAATATAGTCAGCAACCTACCTTTGGCAGTACAGTAGTACACTTTGAGGGGTGACTTTCAATCTCGGGTTTCACTATGTTCACTGGGGGGGGATGAGTATAAAGTCCAATACACAGTATGTTCTTGATCAAAAAGGAGAGCGTTGCTACCGATATCCATCACAGCAACACCCCGAATGAGCACTAAAGCTTCACTCCTTTTATTTCCACTACCAACAATTGCAATTGCCACCGGGTGCCAGCCGTGTCACAGTATCACTGTCGCACGTTAAATGTATGCCGGTTTTGGGGAATTGCTCTTGCATAGCTACCGTGGCGAATGACGCTTCACGGCCCCTTTCTTCGATTATTTTCCATCGTTTGCCACCTCGTTTGCCATTGCTGTTAGTCACTGTTATGAAGAGGTTCTAGAAATCCTAGAAATCCGTGCCTGTCGAAATTTTACTGCAGGGACACTGGCTGCTTGCACTACATGTCGCCTGCTTTCGATTGACAAATCCGATCAAGGGGAACCTCGCCCCATATACATGTTAGAAATTGCTTAAAAGTCAGCTGCCTTGATTGCCCAATATCCAACTCATCTGGTCATTTTAGCGCCTATATTGCCGTCTTTTATCAACCTAGTTACACACTCAAAAAGCTTGGCGATGCGTGCCAAGTTCTACCCCAGATCTGCTTCGGATGAACGATTTCGCGTATGCGGACTACCGTCGCCGATGTGCCTAAATCCCAGATAGATTAATTCCAGCATTGGCAGATCACGTTCGCCGGCTGGTCCATCCCCATAGCCTCTTCGGAAGCCATATACGCAAAACGGGTAATTTCCTTCTACAGCCACATGTTTGGGTTGTTATCTCTTTAGCTTTTTCAATATGCTGTTGCCCAGAGCCCCTCCCCCGCATGAATCCCAATTTCTGTTACATGGGAATCTTCTCAATTACTCCGGCCAATTACCATGTAAGAATTAAGAGCAATATAATATATTCTTCTGCCGCGGCCTGGCAAAAAGTTATAACTTGGGTCGTATCTCCCACAAATTTTCTTGGAGCTCTCTTGTCCCCAATCCCAATTCCATACCAATTGCATTGTTTCGGTCTCGGTCATGATGAAGGTAACTAACCTGTTAGGTGGAGCTTTGGTCTCCGCGTTATATTGTAAGCGCACTCTCCCAAATACATTCGTTCAAGCTTCTAACTTCCTATCAGGTTTCTCTTCTGTTCTGGCACAGGATTTTGCCACCCATGGAACATACACAGAACCAAACACCAATATAACCTTCTATACGAGCTATCAGCAAAATGGAACGGTCGGGGGTGATGGAGAGTTTTCACAGGTTAGCGTTGGAGGCTTTGTCTCTGGTGTAGCTTTGCCACCGGAAGCAGAGACCACAGACTTTTTTGATTACATCGGTTTAGTCGTAAGTAAAGAGCCACAAAACAACACTCACCATGACTTATCCAATTTAGATTGGCTCTACTCCCAACTCCAAGGGATGGACTGGTATCCTCCAGGGCAGCACTGGGGGAGGAATGCCCAACCATCTTATGATTCTAGCTTGGCCTAACGGCAACAGCAGCGGCAACAGCAGCGAAATTGTAACTTCGTTCCGTTATTCGCCGTAAGCCAACTTTTCCGATCAACTGCCTCTGCTAACAGGTACTTAGATCGTACCAACTGCCAGTTAAGTATGAAGGAACTGCCAAATTGACCCAATTATATACCAATGTCAATTCCACACACTGGACAATGGTTTATCATTGCCAGAGGTGTCTAATATTCGATGATCCCAACCAGACTTCATTCAATGTTTCCACCTCATCTGGTCAATATGCGCAGGGCTGGGCTCAAGCACTCACTAGTCCTACAACTCCTTCCGATCCAATGTCCGACTTCTCACAGCACGACAACGGACAAGGTACCTTTCAAATCGTTGTCAAAAATGCTACCCAAGCATCCTACTCGGCATGGGCCGCTATGGCTTCAACGACAGTTCCCAGTGGTCCTACCTCTACTTCAACGACAACACCAACATCAACCTCTTACTCTTCGACTCCAGTTCCAACCAGCACATATGATTATGTTGTGGTGGGCGGCGGAGCTGCTGGAATTCCAATTGCCGATAGGCTATCTGAGTCTGGAAAGTCTGTCTTGCTTATTGAGAAGGGAGTTGCATCATCTGCTAGGTGGGGTGGAAGTAAGTTTCTGCCGTGATCTTGCTTTAAAATCGAGCTAATCAGAATGCTAGCTCTACGACCTGAGAGCGGATGGTTAGACGGGTCAAATCTCACTTGGTTTGATATTCCAGGAGAGTGCAACAGGATCTGGAACGGTGGTTCTGCTGGAGTCGCTTGTACAGATACGGATCAGATGGCTGGTTGTGTTCTTGGTGGAGGAGCTGCAGTTAATGCTGGTTTATGGTGGAAGGTATAACCTCTTTTCACAATTCCCGCCGCTTGACACTGATAATCCCATAGGCAAATCCCGCTGATTGGGACTACAACTTTCCTGTAGGCTGGAAGTCGGCCGACATGCTCGCTGCCACTGAGCGAGTTTTCTCGAGAATCCCAGGCACGGATCACCCTTCACTCGACGGCGAGTTATATATACAATCTGGTTTTGATACAATCCGAGAGGGTCTTGCCAGTGCCAATTGGAAAAGCGTAACTGCCAACGACGTTCCTGGGGAGAAGAATCAAACCTATGCTCACACGCCCTACATGTCATCTCACGGGGAACGTGGTGGACCAATGGCAACCTACCTTGTGTCTGCCTATGCTAGACCAAACTTCCATCTGTGGCTCAACACCAGCGTTGAACGAATTAACCGAGTTGGTGGACATGCTGAAACTCTAGACGTCATCCCAACGAATAACGGAGGATATCTTGGACAGATTAAACTTACACCTAATACTGGTCGTGTTATTCTTGCCGCTGGTACATTTGGAACTTCCAAAATTCTCTTCAGAAGTGCAATTGGGCCTACAGATCAACTTGAAGTGGTTGCTACCAGCGAAGACGCAACAGTAATGGCAAACACAACAAACTGGATCAATCTTCCTGTAGGATATCATCTCAATGACCATCTAAATACCGACACCGTCATTTCACACCCTAATGTCACATACTACGATTGGCCTGCAGCTTGGAACACACCAATTGCTGAAGATGCCGCAAGCTATCTCACTAACCGCACTGGTCCTCTCACCCAATCAGCGCCAAATATCGGCCCTATGATGTTTGAAGAAATCGTCGGCCCAGACAATATTACAAGACAATTTCAATGGACATCCAGAGTTGAGGGTTCGAATGGTCAGCCAAACGGAAATACCATGACTCTTAGTCTTTACCTGGGGCGTGGGTCTATTTCTCGCGGTCGGACGACAATCAACAAGGGCTTGAACATGGTGGTATCAACGCTTCCATGGGGTGATCCCAACGATTTGGCAACTGTCGCCGTAGCGATTGACCACATGGTCTCTGCTTTGAAGACCATTCCTGGATTGACTTGGTTACTTCCTCCATCTAACATGACTGGAGCCGAATACGTCGCAAGCGTAAGTCCCTCCTTTAATTCTCACCACCACTAAACCAATACTAAATTGTTCCAGGTTCCCTTGACATATGCCAACATTGGTGCCCGCCGAGCCAACCACTGGATGGGCACGGCAAAAATTGGTACAGATAGCGGGCTTACCGGCGGTACTTCTGTGGTCGACACCAACACCAAGGTCTACGGCACGGACAACATCTTCGTCGTGGATGCTAGTATCTTCCCGGGTATGCCGACTACAAACCCAAGCGCGTTGATCGTCGTCGCAGCAGAGCATGCGGCCGAGCTCATCATGAAGTTGCCCGCCCAATCTACAAATAACAGCACCCTCACAAACGATGGTACCCTCACAAATAACAGTACCACCATAAGAAACGGTACCATTGCAGACAACTCATCTCCCGCTGCCAGCTTATCTCCCACTGCCAGCTCAGCTCCCGCTTACAGCGCACCTGAGGAAGAGGAAGACGAAACGTGTGAAGCTGACGACACTGCCGAAGCTGTCATTCCTTCCTACTAGCGATAAACCTTCCACGCACAAAAGTGAAGGCTGGAACACCGAGCAGGCACTTACATTATCTTACCCTTGTTTGTCCACCGCGTTGGCTGGTTTGGTAACAAGACATTTGTACATATCTTTCGATTCTTTCATAACTTCATACATGCCAGCACTGTATATATTCTTCAAAGCTAGACTCCTATATTTTCTGATATATTTCTCTGAAAATTCTTCAGTACTTCTGTGCTGTAGTTTTTCAACTGTCCCACATCACATATTCACGTTCCATAGCCAGGCACAGTGGATATAGAGCTGTATACGGGTATACATTCCGGTGATATATGCACTTCGCGTATGCAGAGATCAGCCTCCGATTCGACTCGGCTGAGGATGGCTAATGTTGAAGTGTGTTATATTCAGCCATATTGCTTGTACGCACCATAAATTAGGTGCTACGCCGCTGCGAGGAACAGGCTACCGGTACAACTGTAGGATCAGCGTGTCGGTGTGTATAGATGCCAAGAATTAGATTGCAATCGCATCTAGGCGTTCTTTCTTCCAGATATCCTGCTGAACAATTGCAATACTGCGGCTGATGAGCACTTTGCAGTAGTGATGCTATATTCCAGTAGTTTTGCCATAATACCTTTACGCTACTGGCCTTTTAATTGACACTTTGAAATTTTCACTCTCTTTCTCGCGTACTTATTACCACCAAGTACCTACCTAGGTATTCATCATCCACTAAGTTGCACTTTTCTCTTGCTGTAAGATGACATTACCTCGCTGATCCATGCCGTCACTCGTGATGGTTTCCTGGCGCCACGGGCCGACTACCAAAATATGGTGTCCGGATGAAAATGGCTTGAAAGTACATACTGCTCTGGGAACTAGCGTTGTATTTGGCTGTTGAGTTGGTAATTCTGTGCTAGGTGTATAGCATAATGATACCCCTCGCGTACTTCGAGGTTTTGATATGGCTCGCTCGGTTACCTACCTACCTAGGTGTTCACCTCCTCTCTTTTGAGGGATGTAGAACCTAACATTGTCACCCTTTGGATGGTTTGTAAACATGCATGCGTCGGTTGAATCGTAAATATGTGTTTGGCACAGAAAGGGTGTCATTCATAAGCCCTCAGCATTCAAGTGTTGACACCTCGCTCAAAAATTACCAACTTGGAGTCAGAGTACTACCACTTGATGACAGCGAATCGAAAAATCTAGCTATTACGTTTACAAGATTTCCTTTCTGCCATATCCTCGTCCTCTTCATCGCCTCGACTACTACAATAAGTGACTCGATGTCCTTCTTTGATTCCAAATCCTCTGCTATCGCATGATGAGACTGATTCGCATCCAATTTTCTCTCGCGCATCATCACCTCCAAAAACTGCAGGTCGCTCGCCTCTCCCATCCCAACCATATCCCCAATTCACCACCCAACCATCCTCCGAGAACAACCCGCGCTCTATCCATATTCACCACCTTCCCACTCCACCACCCATACATAACGCCAAATACCACAAGCATCCTCGTCGAATCGGAACAAACAACCCAAAACCCCGGCTTGTTAGTTGCAACAACCCCATGCGAGTAATAATAAAAACCCATGGAAGGCTCCTCGCCAGCCCCGAATACGGCGGAAATTCATTATAGCATTTGCGAAGTTATAATTATAATTCCCACATAACTCAGCTTGTGGAAGGCTTAACACCAGCATCGCGACGATAAGGAGTAGGCTGTGGGAGGCTGAACCTTTTGCTGGTTTGAAGTTTTTTTTTTGTTTTTTTTTGGTTAAGCGAGATGGAAGGGGAGGGTGAATATTTTTCTATTTCGAGTTTCAAATAAAAAAGAACACCCAAGAAGCCAACTATGTTACAAATTCTACAACCAGACCTTTACTCTAGGCCTCCAACTTCTAGCCCATTGCTCAAAAACTTGGTCCATCCTCTGAACACAGCGCATCAATCGCCTCCTCCAGCTCCAAATCCCCAATCGCAAACTCAGGCTCCAGCACGGCAAACACACCCACCATCGCATCCAAAAACGCGCACCTGAAATCGCCTCCCGGTGCAACCTGAAATTCCAGTGTCGCATAAATGGCATCTGTTGGCGATGCGATGCGATCCGTCCAAAACCACTCTCCGTAATACATGGGCGCGACGAACTGGTTCATGTTACAGAACGTTTGGTTCTCTTCTTGTGAGTATGGATGATCGCGGCGGAAGAAGTCGAGGAATGAGTATGAGCGGTGTTTTTTGGCCTCTTCGGCATCGTATCGGGCTGTGTAACAGTTGTTGCCAGCAGCCGAATATTGGATGGTGGTAGCGGCCGTATTAATCATGGCCTGGCGGATGCCGCCGTCGTTGTAGTATCCCGATTGGATCTTGACGACGATTTCGCCGGGCTCATCGGCGAGAATGCCGTCGTCGATGTAGGGGATGCCGCCGCTGTTTGTGTTGGGTAAGATTGTGGTGTGGAGAAGGCTAAGCGAGGGGAAAGGGGTCACTTACAAGGTTGCTGAGATATCTTGATCGCAGCTCGATCTTGCATTCCTTGTGGGCTCGGTACAGAGACTAGCTATGACATTTGAGACGGAGACGTAGAGAGCTCTTCCAGCCAATGTACCAACGTGTATAGGTGGTTGCACGGTAATTTTTGGGTCACTCTTGACGCAGTTGGGTTGACCACGGGGGTTACACACTTGGCAAAAACAAGAATTGGTCATGGCAGGACCCTATTGACGGTGGGTGTGATGACTGTTGTTTCGGGCATGGTCGAATAGTCGCAGCTTTGTGCGTATAGTGTGACCGATGCCATGCTAATGGGTGGAGCGGTAGTTATCGACGTACATCAGGATTCGAGGAACACTTCCATAAGGATCCTCGCGTAATTTCAACTTCTTGAAGTCTTCTTCTCATCGTAGACTGCAGCATCGTCTTTAAATAGAAACCAAAATCCCTTTTGTATACTGTATTCCAAATTTCCAATCCTCCAAACAGAATGCGAACCCAGCCCAATTCATTCATTCATATTGTAAGATCTTGATAATCTCCTCCCGGTTATGCCGGTATCCCTGGTCCATCTGCGCTACTTCCAGCGGAATCATCCCTTTCAGCCCTTTAATCGATCGATCAGCGCCTTTCTTCAGTAGGAACCTGACGAACTCGGTATTGTTCGATTCCACTGCACGATGCAGCGGAGTGCCCGTGTAGAAAGTCACAGGAGGAGCATGTTCTTGCTCTGGAATAGCAGGTGGCCAGATCTCTGGCTCGATATGATTGATATCTGCACCATGGTGAAGTAAGAGCTCCATGACGTCTAGGCGACTCCGGTGAAATAAGGCAGATTCGTCGGATTCGGACATGACAGAGGGCATCATGGTCATGTGCAATGCGCTGTTATCATGAACGTCTGCACCGTTTTCAAGAAGTAGCTTGACCACTTCAGGAGAGAAGGAATGAGAGGCATATTCGAGAGGTACGACGCCTCGTTCTTGTGCTGTGTTGCAATCCGCACCGTTCTTGATTAGCCACTTTACGGTCTCCTCATTCCTTGACATGAGACCCATCCTAAGTCAATCAGCTGTGAAACTTTGCACGCAATTTTTATTGACAGGTTCCGGTTGTATTCACTTACCACAGTACCGTTTTTGGTGGACTATTTAGCCTTTCTTGCCATTTTGAGTTGACATCAAATCCATGCTCTAGCAAAGCTTGCAAACTGCTTGACGATTGTGCTTCTCTCACCGCGTTTATGATGACTGATGTTGTGATAGAAGCGCCATTCTCCAAGAGGAAGGAAACGATTGTGGTGTGGTTGTATTTGATAGCTTCGCATGCGGCTTCCTCCAAAGACCGAAAGTTTTTGAGGGTGCTGTCTTTTTCCAAAAGTTCAATCACGTTTTGAAGGTTGCCATTTCGGCTGGCTTCTAGGAGCTGGGTAGCATTGGATGAAGCAATATCAGCCATTGATGAATGCTAATATTTTCAGGTACTGTAAGTGCGGTATTAGCAGTCTTCGCGAAGTGTCTGTGAGCATGGCCTGCTACTCTTGATGTCGTCTCAAGTTGCCGCTGAAGTGTTATTTATCGAGAACTACCTTTTTCTTAGGTATGATACTCAAATTTACCAACGCTCGAATATTGACCAACATGAATGCTTGTTGGAAGAAGCTTTGAGCGGGGCTGCCTGCAACTCGGGTAGCACCGCCGTTTGCGCGGCTATTCGGGGCTAGCGTAGATACTCACTGAGTTGGTAATTAATAAGGCCCCAACATACGCATCTACCTATGGTATTTGGGCAACAAACGAAGGATAATCCGGCAGCTTATAATGTTAACTGTCGTGAAATTTTGAGATAGTCTTGTACCTTGCATTAGGTTTCTAAAGGAGGTAAGTGAGGTGCAAAACCAAAAATAGGGGTGAAAGCCAAATGGTGGCACTGTAGAATATTTCAAGGCAGCATTTGAAAAAATGCTGGTAGCCTAATCATAGTGCGCCGAATGGTGGATGTGTGGGTCCTGCTCCTGATTATGGCAAGTTGGACTTCATGGCCGAGAGCACTCAGATTCGTTCTGCTCGGTTTTCGAATACTGATCCTGTACTGTGAAATGAAGAGTGTACAGTATCGTCACATGAAATTATCAAGGGTCTGATTATTGGATCTTACAGAGTATTATTTCATAGTTCGCGAGTTGAGTCTTTTGATTGTTTTATCGTAACTATCATAGACGTTATGATATGAATGAGATGGCCTTTGGTCAAAATAAGCAACTGCATAGTATTAATATTCTGCTCAAATTTCGTGGTCCAAAGGAAATTCTTTGAAGTGTTTGTACATACCTGGACTTCGGAATTAGCCGAGCACAGGCCTACCCCCTTTCTTTGCCTACCTACCTACCTAGGTACCTAGGACCCACGAGCCTCAGATGAGATCGCTCAACTTACAAGGCGTTAGTACTGTGAAATTCAAGTTACGTAAGGCAGCTCTTACCACAGGTGGAAATATATTTGATCTTCATGACTCGGTCTGGTATTGCTACAATAGCTACTAATCTACATTGTTTCATAACCGACCATCTGCATTGACATTAATTAACTTTTTATCTGCTGAGCGCAATATCGTCTATCCTCAAGATCATCTTGACCGTCTCCGCAGCCAGCTCAACAGCGCTGGTGCTAACAAGAAGCGGCTGTAATACGTTCTCTTCGGCAATATCAACCTTCACTCCACCACTCTTGATACTAACACCAGCATTTTTGTCGCCGTTCGCGTGCTTGTGTCTGAGCTCAGTGACAACCTTGATGCTGTTTAAACCGGCGTTTTCTGCCAAGGTTGTGGGGATGACCTCCATAGCGTCGGCGAAAGCCTTCCAACAGATGGCTTCGGTACCCTTTAATTCTCGACTCTGCTTCGCGATTTGCGACGCAATTTCGATCTCTGGGGCTCCACCACCGGCAATGAGAGCCTTCTTCTTTACCAGACAACGGATAACGCACAGGGCATCGTGAAGACTTCGCTCAGCCTCGTCAAGAATCAAGGAGTTAGCACCCCTGCACACAATGCTGACGGTCTTGCCAGCGCTCTTTGTGCCTGTGACTTTGACAATTCTGCTTCCGCTCGTCTGGGCCTCCTCAATCAAATCTGCGCTTCCCAACTTGTCCTCGGTAAATGAGTCGATATCTGCGATTGGCTTACAGCCAGTGGATTTGCAAATAAACTCTACCTCATCTCTCTCGATATCCTTGATGCACAGAATGTTGAGTTTGGCGAGGAAATGGAGGGAAAGCTCGTTGACGGCGTCTCTGAGGATGGATTTTTGAATAAAAAGAACATTGCACTTTGCCTTCTTGATTTTCTTGACCATATTCAGTAGGTAGGTTCGCTCTTCCTTGAGAATCTTGTCCATTTGACGGTAGTCATTTACGACAATCTGATTTTCCATCTGCGAGTTTCGTTAGTAAAATTCGGGAGTTCCGGGCAAAGAAAGCGTACATCTGGCTTAGGAGGGCTGAGTTGGAACTGAATAAGTCCTATCCGAGCCTTCTCCATTCTGACTGGGCCACCACCATTCTTAACAACAGGTTGCGTCAAAACTACGCCCTCTACCATCTCACTATCCTCGATTGTGCCTCCGACCTTCTTAACTATTCTGATGTTCTTAAGATCCACATTTTCTGCAGTCTTGATGTCGATAGTTTTCGTAACAGCATTAACCGCCATGGGAGCGAGTAATCCAGAATGCTGGGAAACAATCTTGGATGAAAGAGAGGTAGTGGCGGCTTGAAGTAAAATTGAAGTATCGGTAAGGGAGACTGGGTTGGACATGTCGTGGAGGACTTGAACGGCTGCGGCTGCGGCTCTCTGGAAAGACTCTGCGATGACTGAAGGGTGTATGCCTTTTCCAAGTAATCTGTCTGCGGCTCCCAATAAACTTCCACATATAACGACCACTGAAGTTGTTCCATCTCCAGCCTCCACATCCTGTGCCGCTGAAAGGTCTACAAGCATTTTTGCTGAGGGGTGCATAACTGCCATGCTCTTGAGCATAGTATTACCATCGTTTGTGATCTGGAGGAATTAGCAGAAGCTCTTCCAATCCAAAAATGCGTTGCGTACGATAGTCTGCCCTCGACCGTCTTGGATCATCTTGTCCACTAGAAAATTTATAAGCATTTTCTCAGGCAGTTGGATGCAGCCTGTTCTTACTTCCTCGAGGTCCCAGCGAAGTTCTCACAGCGTCGGCAACAGCTTGGACATGTTAGCTTTATTCAAGTCGTGGTTTCAAACCCCTCAAAATACCTCTTGCAGCGACAATATTTGCTGTGCGGACAGCCATAGGCTTCTCCTTGTCCTGTTGCTTGTATTAGCCATGCTGAAATGCAAAAGGTTCCTGCTGTATTTACCTTGAAGGCGGCATTGCCAGAATTTCCAGCAGATTGTGCGAGAGCCATCTTCAGAGATCAGGAGTTTCGTTGGTCAAATAAAAGGTAATATGGAGGTTGAACAGTTGCTTTCTGCTGAGGCTGTCGCGTTGAGTCGCGTCCTAGAAATTATTTTGCCCAAGTGCAGAGCTCTTTGTTGCCTTAGATTTGAGGCATGGATGCCGTTCAGGCGGCGCGAGCCGAGCGTCGTCGTCAAGTAGCCTGCCTTGTACAGTAAACACCTAGAGAGCTTCAACAATCAACCTCAAAGTTCCATTCAACCTTCAACCTCCTCAGCCTTCGACACATTACCGCAGACCCTCAATTTCTTCCAGTACAAAAGCGCCGTCTTACTACATCAATCTAATTCTCTCAATCAACCAGACACAATGCGTCCGTTCCCGATACCTTCTACCTCCTTCCCTAGCTAACCAATTTCTCAGCGAGCGCCACCGGCCAACAGTGGGAAAAGTACACCAAAAAGTTTGCGGATGATGAGATAGAAGAGAAGAAGATCACTCCTCTGACCGATGAGTAAGTCACTTTGGCGATAGTACCAGGCCTTGTCGCTGATCTTGCGTAGAGATATCCAAGTCTTGAAGACCTATGGCGCAGCTCCCTACGCAGCAGGGCTCAAGAAGCTCGAACAGCAGATCAAGGAACGACAGAATAGCGTAAACGACAAGATCGGTGTAAAGGTACGGATAAGAGAATGTCGAAGGGCCGGGTATGGAAGCTTACAAGGTTATAGGAATCAGATACTGGACTAGCCCCCCCACATCTTTGGGATGTCGCCGCAGACCGTCAACGCATGTCAGAGGAGCAGCCATTACAAGTTGCAAGATGTACAAAGATCATTCAGGACGAGAAGGACACGGAGAAGAGCAAATATGTTATCAACGTCAAGCAAATAGCAAAGTTCGTGGTGAACCTCGGGGACCGTGTCAGTCCGACGGATATTGAGGAGGGAATGAGAGTTGGGTGAGTAAATCTACTACAAAGTTTGTTGGAATGGTAAACTAACATTTCGCAGTGTCGACCGAAACAAGTATCAAATTCTACTGCCATTACCTCCCAAAATCGATGCCAGCGTTACGATGATGACGGTCGAGGAGAAGCCAGATGTGACATACGGTGATGTGGGAGGTTGCAAGGAACAAGTCGAGAAGCTCCGAGAGGTTGTCGAAATGCCATTGTTATCACCAGAACGATTTGTCAACCTCGGTATCGATCCACCAAAGGGAGCTCTGCTGTACGGACCACCAGGAACAGGAAAAACACTTTGCGCCAGAGCCGTTGCCAACAGAACGGATGCCACATTCATTCGAGTTATTGGTAGTGAGTTGGTACAGAAGTACGTTGGAGAGGGTGCTAGAATGGTTCGAGAGCTTTTCGAAATGGCGCGGACGAAGAAGGCATGCATCATTTTCTTCGATGAAATTGATGCTATTGGAGGTGCTCGAGTTGATGATGGTGCTGGAGGTGACAATGAAGTTCAGAGAACCATGTTGGAACTGATTACACAACTGGATGGTTTTGATGCACGAGGAAATATCAAGGTCATGTTTGCTACCAACAGACCTTCGACTCTCGACCCAGCCTTGATGAGACCCGGACGTATCGACAGAAAAATCGAGTTTTCTCTACCTGATCTCGAGGGGCGTGCAAACATTCTTCGAATCCACGCAAAGAGTATGTCCGTCGAGCGAGATATCAGATGGGAGTTGATTTCGCGTCTCTGCCCCAACTCAACCGGTGCCGAGTTAAGGAGTGTATGCACAGAAGCTGGTATGTTTGCCATCCGTGCACGACGGAAGGTTGCCACGGAGAAGGATTTCTTGAGTGCCGTAGACAAGGTCATCAAGGGGAACTTGAAGTTCAATTCTACTGCCACATACATGCAATACAACTAGATAGGCATTTGGTAGGGAAAGGGATGAAAGGGATGTATAATAATATCAGGCGCCCGGGTGTTCTAGGTGCCATGGCGCCGGAAGAAAGAGCGGCATTGGTTGCGATCAATGGTCAATGTATCACGTTTCTCGTCCAGCTTTGAAGCCTTGCAGCAATAGAGTAGGTGCGGTATGGTTGACAGACATATTTCGGTCCACTGAAGATTAGACACCAGGTACAATTATTGTAGCACTGTAGAACGTATGGTATCGCATTTTCCGCCTCTAAATATCATATTTTATTGTATTTTCATTTCCCCTCGCATTGGAGGGCGCTGAAATTTCCTACCTTTCTTCATTCACCTCCCCTCAACAAACCAGCTATCATACACCAACCGTCCCCTCCCCTCATACATAAACCCAAAAAACACAGCTGCTTTCGTCGGATCAGCATCAAGCACCAAAAAGTCCGGCACATCCCATGCGAGTAATAATAAAAACCCATGGAAGGCTTATCGCCAGCCGCGACAAGTAGCGACTTAAGGACAAAAGGCATATAGGGAGGAGGAAGGATGTAGGCACCAACTCTGTTGGGAAGCTGAACCTTTTGCCGTTCTAAGGTAGGAAGGTTATTTTTTTGGTTTTCTTTTGGGCGTTTAGGGGTGGAGTAGTTTAGTTGCGTTTGATCTTGATCGGATTTCATTTTCATTTCCATCCCATTGGAGAGAGCGCTGAGAGGACTGATCGAGCATGCAACTTGCAAGTTATCATACCACTTTTCTTCATTTACCTCCCCCATCCCCTTTCTGACAAACAGATAAAAAAATGAAATAAAAAAAACATAATTAATCTATACTCCAATCCCAAAGTCCTAACTCCAAAACCCCCGCCTCCAAACCAAAAAAAAATTTCAACCCTCAACCCTCAAACCTCCTCAAACCTCCTCAAACCTCCACATCCCCTCCCCTCTCCTCTCCTCTCCTCTCCTCTCCCCTCCTCCCCTCTCCTAAAAAAAAAAAGAAAAAAACTCCAAAACTCCACCCCTACCCCGTTAAGGGAGGAGGTATAGAAAAACTCCCGAAGAGCTTATTTAAAGTCGCGAATGGTGTGTGCTGGCAAGTCAAGCTCCTCCTCCCTCATATGCCTTTTGTCCTCATGTCGAATTTTGGTGATGCTGGCGAGTCAAGCTCCTCCTCCCTTATATGCCTTTTGTCCTCAGTTGGTTGAATGTCGAACCAACTATGCCACGGGTTAGTCAAGCCGGGACTTTTTGGCGCTTGATGCTGATTCGACGAGAGTGGCTACGTTTTTTGGCGTTATGTATGGGGCGGAGGCGGAGGGGAAGTGGTGGTGTGGTGTAGTTGGTTTGATGGCGGGCTATGAGGGGAGGTGAATGGGAGATAGAGAGAGGTGGTTCGGCACCTTTTTTCATTTCTTTCCTACCTAGCACTAAGCAAAAAGATATTTTACATGGCTAATTTTTCGATACAATTTCCAATTCCCCTTGCAAATATCCCTAGTCACCGCATCGCTTAAGCGTATTTGTTAGCCTTCAACCACTCCAAAATAACCTTCGCATCCCTCTCCTTGTACGCCGCCCGAGTCAAGATCGTATCCTTGATGACGCCCAAGGTACGATCATAACCACGATTATCACGGGCTTCGAAAAACTTGGCGATTTCCTGTTCGCTTTCCCGACTGTTGAACTTCGTCAGACTGATCTTCAGGAAGCGATCCAAGACAACCATGTTCTTGGATAAAGAAGCGTAAATAGTGTCAAAGTTATCTTGGATGTATTTCCAGAGAGGCGCGCGAGTACGTGGGTTTGCGGCAAGGGCCATGCCGCCGGTGTGTTTATCTTGGGTGGCGACTTCGTTGAAGATGAAATCGAGGTAGTCGGGGAGGAGCTCGATATCTTGGAGGCGACCCATTGCGCGGAGGGCGATTTCGCGGCCGTCGACTGAAGGAGTAGTTTTCCATTCCTTCTTGAGGGCGTGGTACTCGGTTGCACCGCCGAGGCGGATGGCGATGCCGAAGATGGCATTGCGAAGATTAGGGTGGACGGCTGAAGTGTCCTTGCCACTTGTGTAGAGCTCGAATCGGTTTTTGGCTTCGGCGACGGTCCTGCTTCAGATTAGCTAGCAATAAGACAAGGGATAAAGTATCAGACTTACTTTTCATGGCCACTTAGTCCAGCAGTGAGAACCAAGAGAGATCGCAATTGTGTCGTAAGGAAATCATCGTCTGACTTTGTCTCGAACCCAATCTTTTCAACAGCCGGGGTGATCAACTTGAGCGTAAATTTCTTCAGACCTTCCGAGATTTCTGTGTTTTCTGAGAAAACAGACTTGACAGTGGCGAGGGAGCTCAGGATGGATGACCAAACCAAGTAGTTAGTTTCAGACTGAAGTCCTTCAACAAATGCCAAAAGTCCAGGAGTTGCAGCCTGTCCAGAAAGTGCAAGAGCACCAGCATCACCAATAAGTCCGATCTTATCCAAATTGCTCAAGCGATCTACTTGAGTACCAAGCTTTGCCAATCTCGCAGCCGGATAATTGGTTCGATAGAAACCCGCGTTGTCCTTATTGATCTTATAGAAAGAGTCATCGATATCTCGGATTGTATCTTCCTTCTTGGTAAAGCGAATAGCGGTGGTTCCGGTGGCACCAACCTTACCTTCAAGACCGAGAGGAACCCACCAAGTTGTGTTATCCTCATCTGCCTTTACATCTCCAGTGGACAAGTAACGTGTTTGCTTGATGCCAATCTGACCTGGCTGTTCAGCTACGGTAACGACCGGAAATCCGATTTTGCGGATCCAAGGATCAATCAATTCGTTAACATTTTGACCAGAAGCCTCACTCAGCGCGGACCAAAGGTCATTAGTGGTTGCATTTCCATAAGCATGTGCTTTTAGATAATTTGAAACGCCCTTGAGGAAGGTCTCTTGACCGAGATGTGTTGCCAACATGCGAATGATGGAACTGCCTTTCAAGTAGCTGATGGCGTCGAAAATTTGATCAACATCTAGTCCGTCTCGCACAGGAACTTCGATAGGATGAGAGCTTCGAAGAGCATCTAATGAAAATGCAGTTTGCATCCCATCCGCCACAAATTGCGGCCAGACATGCCTATTTCAATGTTGGAGTTAGTGTACTGATAGAGGACAGTTTGAGATGCTGGCTACAAGGCAGTTTTCGACTAAGGTAGGGGTTTCAAGAAGTTAGTTGACTTACCATTCTGGGTGGATGTGATGAGTTGCCAACCATCCAACCCAGGTTGCGAACCCTTCATTGAGCCAAAGCTCACTCCACCAATCCATGGTAACTAAGTCTCCAAACCATTGATGTGCCAATTCGTGAGCGACAACGTAGGCGATTCTATTCTTGAATTTAGAGTCGGATGTTTTCTCATCGAAAAGAACGGCGGTTGTTCTGTAGGTAACAAGACCCCAACCCTCTATTGATGTGTTAGTATGCTATGTGAATAATAATTTCGTAGTTTAACTGGCAAAATGCACAAGAATTGCTTCTAACCGGTAATTCGGGTCACTGTGCCAAAGTACTTGAGAGGCATAGCGAGAGGAGATCAACAGTTGGTCGACCCCTGAAGACGTAGACTCGAAACCTCGCACCCACTTGCAATTCAAGTGGCACAATGACCCCAAGAGGCGGAATTTAGCATTTAGCACAATTAGGACGACCTCCACTGCTGCACTGTCTGTGAAGAAACGGAGAATTGAAGTTAAAAAATCAACGAACCCATGGCACCGTGTGACTACAAAATTAAGTTAGCAAAGCCTTCAGAGTTCGAAAGTGGTAATTGTCTAGGGGTTTGAGCGGTCTGAAGAGCTGAAGTGACTTACAAATTCATGAACGGCGAGTAAGTCGGACTTTGGAAGCGGGTAGTCGATATCGAAAATTTCCGAAAAGTAATCAATAATCTGAGGAGCATGATCAAGAGCATACTGCGCCTGGCTCTTTAACCCCCTGGTTGTGTAGACACGAACGGGAAGGTTCTTGCCGTTGTATTTTCGCTTCGTAAAATCCTCGACGTATTCAAAATCGCCGACGGCCCACGTGAGCAAATATGTGCTCATAATGGGAGTTCTCTCAAACGACACGACCTTAAAACCGTCCTTGCTCTTCTTGGTACTCTTCTCGGGCATGTTACTCAATGCCACTTGATCTTCCGGCAATTCAATCTCAAAATCAAAGGTCGCTTTGAGATTGGGCTCATCGAAACAAGGGAAAGCTCGGCGAGCGTCACAGCTCTCGAATTGAGTAGAGAACATCACATGTTCATCTCCATCTTTGGCCACAGATGCTGCGGGAGGAACTACTGGCTTGTACTTGGATCGATAAAATCCAGCCATATCATTGTTGATCGTTCCTTGAAACTTGATATTGATCACAGCTTTCTCGGAGACTGGAAGTTCTTCCGGAAAGGAGATGGTAGCACGCTGCTTGGAAGTATCATATGAAGTTCCGGTAGACTTGAAAGTCTGCTGAGTCTTGGTATGCTCCAAAACTACTTCAGCGCTGTGAATTACCAATTGATGGGTGTTCAAGACAATTTCCTTGGTAGACTTGGTAATCTTTGACTGGATCCTGACAGTACCTTGGTAGCTGAAAGCACCCCCCAACTCGATATCATGGATGGAGATGTCATAGTTGATTGCTTTTATGTTATCTGGGAGAATGTCTCGATCTGCTACATCGGATGGAGGCATTTTTGCGAGAGTATGAGTGGATTCGCTGTGGTGAGTTCGGACTTTTGTAGCGAGTGTTGTTCTGCAAGCTGTTATTCGACGGGAGGGTTTGTAACTTGTGGAGGATTGGTGCAATGATCTATGACAAATAGTTGACCAAGAAGACCGGACGGCCGGCGAAGACTCAGAAGAAGTTATTAAGAAACGGGCTGTGGGTTTTGGGAAAGAATGAGTATGAGGTCTAAAGCCAGAGACTAGCTTCAGTGTTTTGTACATTAGAAATCAATAGAGGGGTTGTTCCCGGAGGGAAGTAGGGGATGGCAAGGTGCAGCTTGAAGCAAAGAGCTTCCTGATTGGGAGTGAGGATTTTATAGTGGGGCGATTTCCTAAAGACTCATTGGTTGAAATTTATGTGGTGACGTTTGCCCGCTAATCACAGGTGTCTTGCTTCCTCGGCTTAGGAGAAGGCTGAAAAGGTCCGATGGCTCAAAGTCGCGTAACACCGCAACACCGGATTGCTAACACGCCGGATACAAAGCAGAACTAGCAGCACAACTATCTGCAACTCCATCGAATCAATCCACCCTCGACCAAAATGGCAGCTGGACAGAAGCTCTACCCGAGAAGCAGTGTGCGAAAGATTGTCAAGGCACATTCAAAGCGTAATGTCACCAAGAATGTCGACGTGATGGTAAGTTGAGACGCGTTGATCTCCCTTCTTACGGCTTTCTCACGCGACCTAGATTTTCCTGGACTATGCTCTGTTCCTACAAACGTATGCGCCGACCCTTCTGCATTTGCTCAGCACTAACAGGGGCATATAGACTGATGAAAGAGGCGGGTATCAATGCTAAGCAAGCCGGAGAACGAGGCATCAGCGCCAAAAGTGTTAAGAAAGTTACCGAGGTTGGTAGTCTTGCTGGTATGGCTCCGGAATATATGCTAATATCTGCGAATAGTTATCGCTGTCGAAATTCAAGGGCTGAGCCACTTTGTACCTTTGCAAACGCGACGAAAGCAAGTTGATGCCAAGTAAATAAACACAATGAAGTACCTAGGTAGAGGAGAGGGGGTTCGTAGGCGGGTATGGCTGGACCCAAACATGTTACCCACCTGGACGTGAGAGAAGGGGGCTCGCAATGCAATAGTAGAGGATGATACAGAGCAAGTATCGTCAGTATCGTGCCATCAACAGCGTCATAAGGCTGTGAGGAAGTCGGAGTAACAGGGGTAGCAACAACAAGGATCTTTCCAGTTGGCCCTCTGGCCCTCCAGACTTTAGCTCAGGGCGAGGCGCCACCTGCTGGTAGTAGAGCAATAAATAAGGTGGACAGAGTCTCAGATCATCGTAGACAAAGATCGAGACAATTATTCAATTGGCATCTTATAGAAGTGTTGACTGGCTATTGTATGTTCGCGATGACTGTCCCCGTGCTGAAATAGATTCCTTTGCCTTCTTCCGGTTTCGCTTACCTCGCCGGCTTGGGCAGGCCCCCGTTGGTTTCTGAAGCCTCGCCCAACTGCTTCACCTCTAACAAAAAAAAATCCATTTACAATCATCTACACCTACAACCTTCCACCATACCTAAAAGCACTGAATTTGATTCTCTGACGAACATTGTTCCATTCCGCACGACGCAACACCCTAAAAATTCTTCCGCAGTGACTTTGAACAAGTCCTCTACAACAACTTTCATCAATCTTTGAGAGCTTTCCAAAGTCTCATCCAATCTTCAATATGGCCGCCGCTGCGACGCAGAACCCACAAGTCAAGACGGAGTCCAAATCCGCAAAGAAGAAGAAGGCCAAGGTCGCGTCCAACTCCACCGAATCTGAGCGCGCTTCTACACCTGCAGCTGAAGCTCCAGTCAACCCCCCAACAGAAAGCAACAATGGTGATGGTTCTTACGAGAGTCCATACATCAAGGATTTGTACAAGTAAGTCTGCCATGGCAATGAATTGCAGTAGCCTTTTGGGCTATTCCGATCCATGGAAGAGTCAAGCTAACTTACAATCACAGGAGCATCAGAAACATCAACAAAAAGATTGTAAGTTCAGTTTCAACCATCATTCTAACTCAATTCTAACTCATTGCCTGCAGACAAACGCCTCCAAGGTCGATAGCATCGTCGCAGAAAACCCCAAGAAGAGTCTCGATGAATTGGTCGCCGAGCGCAAGATCAATGCCGATCAGAAGGCACAAATCTTGAAGAAGCCTGGCCTCCAGCAACAACTACAACAGTTCGAGGAGCAAATTGCGCAATTCAAGAAGTTCGATCAGGAATACAAGGCCGCCTCGCAAGCTGAGAAGGCTGATTTCGAAAAGACACATACTGATCGTGCGAGCAAGGAATTGGCGGAGGCTGTTGCTGCTGCCAAGGCCGACGCTGTCGCTGCAGCTGTAAAGGAGCAGGAGAGCAACTTTCTGCTGGTATCACAATTCCTCAGATTGGCTGCTGTTCGACGAGGAGAAGATGAGGACCCAGAATTGGAAGAGAACAAGGCCTTGGAAGGGTTACTGGGACGAGTTTACACTGGGGATCTCTCTGCTGTTGCCGCTATTCTCAGCCTCATCAATGGCTCCACCGAACAAATCTTTTCTGTTAACAACGAGCCTTTGAGTGTTACTTGTAAGTTGCTAACACCTCACTGGATCTTTACTCAACTAACAAATTCTCTCTGCAGATGCTGATATCAAGCGCGTTACTGTTGCACAATCTCCGCCTGCTATTGCCCCCGAGGCCGAATCTGTCGACGAGGCCGCTGCAGAGACGCACGAGTACCCAGTTCAGACCGACCCTACAATTGCCAATGCTGGTCTCACCGAAATCGACGAGCCTTCTATTGCCACCCAGGTTAATGGTCACGTCGAAGCTGCTCAGGAGACAGTTATCCCACAAAATGCCGGTTTCGGTGGTGAGGGGAATGCTGCTGCTGCAGAAAACTGGGATCACCAGAATGACATGTCGACTTCCCAGGAGTGGGTTGAGGTTCCTCGCGATGCTACGGAGACTGATACCGGATTTACTGCTACACCTGCAGCGCCGTCAAACGTTCAGAGCTGGGCCGATGACCAACCAGACAGCCCTACTGAGGTTTGTTCTTCTTTTTCTTCAGTGATTTTTGTTTAATTTTGAAACTAACTCTTTCTCCAATAGACTAGTGTTCAACCAGTAACCAAGGATGACGGTTTCCACGAGGTTCAGCGAAACAGAGGCGGCAATCAACGTGGACAAGGTCAACAGCGTGGTCGTGGCCGAGGTGACTTCCGTGGCGGTCGAGGTCGTGGCGATGGATTCCGTGGACGAGGTCGGGGAGGTAACGGTGGTGGCCCAAGAGGACCACGCCGCTCTGACGAGTCATAGATCTCCTGATCATACTCACCTCTCGCATTCTCCTTCGCGTTAGACCTCATAGCACCTTGTAATATTTCCCTATCTTGTTTTGCAGCATTCCTTGGCGGGCGAACAGGTCAGTTATGGCATTGCATTTTGTGTTACGAAGGCTGGATAATAGCCGGGCTCTTTCGCATGGGATATTTGGGAGCGGGAGCATCGCTTGCTTGCATTATCAAGTAAGAAAAACGCCTGGGCCTGTATACTGTCGTACCTCTTTACTCCTTTTTGACTTTTTCATTTTTGCTTTGACAAAAAATCAAAAAGTTGGAGGACGAGGGGAAAAGGCATACATACATGATGGTGGGCGTTTGCTGCTACAAAAAAGTCAGCCTATCCCTCACATTGAGATAATGAAATGAAATCAATGATTGATGATGAAATATATGCTTCCCTGCAATGTGCCTTTTCTGTGATTTGCAATTGGTGTCGGATCCTGTTGTGTACACTACGTACGCCCTTTGAGAAGATCAGGGTACTTGGTAAGGACATATATAGTCTTTTAAATTCTCTATTTTTTCACGAAAGAAAATACTATTTACTTTCTTTTAATTAGTAGCAAGTTCCTTGGCACGAAATAGAATCAATACAGTACTGTGGACTAGGTTTACATGGGGAAAGGGAGTTAGTAGGGGACAATGATCGAAATCTTCCCTCAAATTCAAATTCAATAGCTAAGCTGGATGTGGAAATGGGGGGGGGGGCACTTTCTCTCTTCTCTTCGCACTCCCTTTCATCCCCAATACAAAATTTCGGGGGGTTCTGAGAAAATCCCAGGGTAAGTTGGTGAGGATAAGACTAACGGCTGTATCATTTTTCTCCTTTCTTTTTCCAAGTCGAAAAATCGGGGGGTTCCAGGAAATTCGCCGGGTAAGTTTGATGGGATAAGGATATAAGGATTCCCCGGGTAAGCTGGGGAGAATAAACTTTCGCGCAGTTTTTTTCTTCCTCTTTTTCCCTTTTTCATCGCTCTACTCTCTTCCTTTCCCCACTTCTTCCCCCCGATTTTAGCCAAGTCAAAATTTCGCGGGGTCCCAGGAAATTCGCAGGGTAAGCTGGCTGTGATAAGGATCCCCGGGTAAGTTATGGAGAATAAACTTTAGGCCTTAATTAGATTCGCGCAGTTTTTTTCCTCTTCCTTTTAATCTTTTCCTTTTCCTCTTTCTCTTCCTCGTCTCTCTTCCTCTTCCTCTTCCCACTTCTCCCCCCCCCCCGATTTTCGCCCTGTCAAAATTTCGGGGAGGGGGGAATCGCAGGGTAAGCTAGTTGTGATAAGAATACCCGGGTAAGTTGGGGAGGATAAGATTAACGACTTGGCTAGATTCGCGCAGCTTTTTCTTCCTCTTCTTCGTCTCTTTACTCTCTTCCTCTTGCCACTTCTTCTCTCCTATTCTCGTGAATCGAAATTCGGCGGGTTCCCAGAAAATCGCAGGGTAATCTAGTTGTGATGAAAATTCCCGGGTAAGTTGGTGAGGGTAAGGTTTGTAGGGACTTAGCCGGATTCGGTCAGGAGTTATCGCAATAGTAATCTAACAACACAAACCAAATACTACTTACCATCACAAATCCAACTACCCAACCCATTCGCATTTTCAAAATTAAATCCGCGGATTCCGCGGACAATTCGTTCTGGTGGTTATTCCTATCTACTTACCCTGTGATTACCCTGTGATTTCAATTTTTGAATTTTTTAGTGCTGCGTATGCCGCACTTCTCCCCGGGCTGCCGGCAGGATCCAACTGGTGGAATTAAGAAGGAGGTCGCGGCGGAGGAGTTCAAAGCATGGTGGAA